>PXOB01000056.1:0-130646 GCA_003012115.1 Trichothecium sympodiale | reverse complement strand
CAAGATGTGTTTGGCAAGATGTCTGGCTCCATATCGAGTTCGCACGGTATGAATTCTGGGTTTGCAGCGGCAAAGACGAAGAAGTCACCGAGCTACAAAATAATACCACGGTAATGAAAGCTATTCTACAGATGGCTGTTCAAAGTTCCGAGTGGAGTCTATGGGCTGGCGCAAGGTGTTTACAGAGTTTGATATCCATCATAGTTGCTTGTAGGCGCCTAGGAGTGCCTGGGTTTGATAAACTATCTACGACAATCTCTTGTGTCTCCTAAGAAGGAATATTTGCCTTTTTCTTCCTTCATTATTAAACGAGCTTCGATCGAGGGATTGCTTCGCACATACCTCTCCAGTCTCTGTTCTTGACCCTTCACAACCCCTTTATTCCCCCATCATCCGGTCCAATCTTTCGATGCCTCTTTTCCCAGGCCGTTCCTCCATGAGCTCTCAACCCTTTAGTCACTGATCCCTTAGATCACTCTCCGCCACATAAGTGGGTTTTCTTTCTCTGAATTTTCTTCTTCTTCTTTTTTTTTTTTTCTTTTTTGCCATCGCACTCATCAATCCGTTTTCTGACCCCAAATCCAAACAGACATTGCTTCCACTCTCCTATCATCAACGCCCTTTTGCGTCAACATTCTTACTACAGGCAAGATTGATAGTCCCTGGTCAAGCAGCAGTAGAAAGTAGTAGTAGGAAGCCCGCTAGCCAAGTCAATTGACAGCCGGTTCTAGTATAGCAAACCGATCTTTCTCAGAATCCAACTCGGCCAACACATCATACGGCAACGTGACCATCGGCGTCGTGTGCCCAAAGTCTACATTGAAAAGGATAGGAAACTTGTTCTCGGCCAGCCTGCCCTCGCATAGCAGTCCTTTGATGACACCACTGTACTCGGCCCTCAACTCGTCGCTATCATACCCAAAAGGCCGCCCAACGACCAACCCTGCCGCCTCGTCAAAAACCCCCTGCGCGATGAGATCCGCGATACCAGCCCTCACCCGCTCAATCGGCAGCCCCGAAACGCCATTGTCAAACATCTGCGTCTCCATGAAGACAATCCTGCCCCGCCAGTCAGGGGCGATGTCGCGGACGCCCCCCATGCGAGCCATGACGGTGATGCATCCACCAAAGAGCCGGCCCTGTGCTTTCCCCGCCCGGAGCCATTGCCAGCCCGCCGTGGCGGCGAGCTCTGGCGGCCTTGTCGATGACGGGTCCTGGTAGCATGGGTCGCCCTTTGGCGCATAGATGGGCGATCTCGCCATGTCGCCGAGGGCCTTGTTTTCGGCGATGGCGCGGAAGAGGTGCTTGACGCAAAAGGCCAGCGGTGCGGCATCGTCATCGGCAGAGTTGTTCTCGCCCAGTTCGGCGATGGCGCCGGGTCCGTAGAATGTGCGAAGCCCCGTGAGCGCGTGCAGGAACCAGTGGAGACCAGTGATGTCCGAGTACCCGACGACAATCTTGGGGTTCTCGCGAATGGTGTCTTGGAGCTCTTTGTCCGCCAACAGAGCCGGGAGCAGCTCGTTGAAGGACGGGCCGCCGATGGTGCAGATGATGGCGGAGACGGTACGGTCTGAGAAGGCGGTGCGCAGCTCGGACAGGCGGTTTTCAATCGACGACTGGATCCCCGTGTCCGGAGTGAAGAGTTCGCGGACCTTGTAGCCTCGGTCAGTGAGAACAGATTTGGCTCGCGCCACGACAGCCGGCATCACGTCGTTCAGCCGGGCCGAGGGGGAGACGAGAGCTATTGTAGCCCCTGGCTCAAGCCTCTTTGGAGTTATAGACAAAGGCATTCTATTTGGAGGGGAGGGGGGTGGTGGTGATTGAAGCTATAGCTCGACTTTAGGAGCGGTTATGACTTGTTTGTTGTGGTATATTATATATGCGGCGTCTGTGAATGTCCCTTTAAGGGCGACCAATCAGCTTTGACTGTTCAAGTGGGGAGATATATCTAACTCAACGTTACCTGGAATATATTATGCATCGCCAAATAGAGCCGGTGTATCATCAGCCGGAGCTGACCCACATTTATGAGGAATCATCAGTTCAAAAGTATAAAACAAATGTTGAATCCTACCTTAGTATTAGGCTCCGTTGTATGCACTGTCTATGACGAGCTACCCTATGCCGGCGGCCTCTATCCAGGCTAATACGCTAATAAGCGCAGAACGAAGATAGATTTGCCAGCTGAGTTGAAGTTTTGGGCTCCTTAAGGTGGTTGTTTAAGGTAAGGTGCCCATAGTCATCAACAGTAGTGGTAATCTATAGGGACGAGCGAGATGCGCGAAGCCATACGGCCGACGCGAGCCACCTCCCCTGGAAGCACCCAGAGATCGCAGCCTGAGCCCTTTCAGCAAACGACTAGCATTGACTCAGTCTCTCAAACAGTATTGAACGAAAGTCGGAGTTGGGTATCATGTAATATTAAACCAGAAGTCTTGTCCGGTGCCGTATGCCGTTGCTTCACCCAGAATCCCATGCCTTGATAAATGAATGGTTTCCCCCATTTCAAGCCCCTAGTTGTTCGATATCCTCGCGTTCCCTCCGTTCCTCTTCCTCTTCCTCCTTCTCGCGAACGCGCAAGCCCTCGACCAGGGCCACACCGTCCATGCCGGCTGCCTCGCCGTCCACCTGACCGTTGGACGCCCCCGACCTCTCTCTTGCTGCCTCTTGTTGCCCCTTGATCCTCTCGCGCACCAGCTTGGCAATGGCATTGTCCGTCCTCACGTTTAGAGTTTCCATCTTTCGCTCCAGGTTCCTCTTGAGATCCCAGTTGGGCCTCTTGGGCTGCAGCGTGAAGAGGTCGATGCCCTTCTCCTCTTCCGTCTCCTTTGCCGCCAGCGCCCTGACCTCGGCCTCCCTCTCCGCGGCTTGTTGTTCCAGAGTCGCCTGCTCCGGAGGCAGGATCGGCGGCGCTTCGAAGCCCAGCTTGGGCCCCCTGGTCTCGGGATCGTAGTTTCTCCCCGAGACGTACGACGAGATGTTGCTCCCCTCGGCGTCTTCCTTCTGCGGCGACGGCGAGCGCTCGGATTCCGGGGCTGCGACTTCGTCTTCGGGGTGCTTGCGCTTCAACGTTCGGAGCTGTGCCAGGCGGGCCTTGCGGTCTTCGGTGGCCGCGCCCAGCTTATTCTGCGAGAGCATGGTGCGCGAGAGGGGCGATCAATTGGAAAAAAACTTATATGCAGCAGCAGGATAAACCTTTCTGGCGAAGCCTTTGGTGGAAATGGGGAGGCAGAGATGGCTGCACGAAAAGATTGAGCGATGCTACATGTATTTGTTGCCCACGATTTGGATAACGCGCCGGTCGCGGGGGCAGAACTGAAGGTGAAAGAAAACCTGAGGTGCTCTCTGGCGGAATGGTTCCCGCCCAGATTCCGCCTGGCGAACGCCCTAGGGTAGTGAAACCACCCCACCGCATGACCGGGCCGAACAGGCCCGACTTACAATAACAACCGTCTTCAATTTCAACTACATCAACGGGACTGTCCAGTTAATCAAGAGGAACAGTAATATCCCTTTCATCAGTTGAAAATTTATATACATCTGATATCCTGATTAGCTAATATCCCTTATTAAGGCTATTTCTGCCAAGTGTTCTGCCTTGTAATCTGATTGACCTTGTATTATATCTAATATCCTACTAATAAGAAGAGAAATAGTCAGGATTTTTTTCTATTTCTTTTATTTATTTATTTTTTATTTTTGGAGGGGTTCCAATGCGAAGTTACGAAGTCAATCATTTACATGGGCCAGGGGGCAAACCAAGGCGAACCAACAACATAAAGCGCAAAGGTTTAATCTCATTCCTTTTCAGTCATGTAACCTATGGAATTCAAGCCGATCATCGCTTTCATAGCAGGATGACCTTTTGAGGATCGGGCATGGTCTGTCATGAACCCCGGCTAGTGCCATCACGCCCTCACGAACCAGATACGGCTACTAATAAGTCTTTACTCACGATATCTGCACAGAATGTATTGTCAAGTTGCAATTGAAAGCCACTCATATGCTTGTCATTGTTTTTGTTGAAATATGAAAAAATGGGCAAAGGGTGTTACCTTTTGCTTGTGAGCAATGTCCATGTCGTTCTCAACACCGGTCTGGGCCTCATTGCCAATTAACCAATCAAGCAGGCCATTGGGTCTCATCAATGGCTCTTTTACGGCCATCAAGCCTCTTCACTGAAACATTACACACCGGAGTCGCTCATACTCGTCCCAAATTTGTCGCTGCATGGTGCAGACAAATGGTACCGACGAAATGGGAACTGGATGTAGCCATACTGACACGGTTGCTACGCTAGTCACAGCCTTGATAGCATCTGTGATAAAGTTGATAGCATTTTCAATACATGTTTCGTCGCGGCACAGCCTATTGCCGTGTCTACCATGCAGAGAAGTTGATCATTGTTATTGAGAGTGTCCAATCCATAGCTTTGGGGCGCTCGACACGAATGGCACAGTCAAGTTCATTCCCAAACAATATGTGGCACATTCTTTCCTCCTCTTTGCCTCGATCCCTTTCTCCCAACTGAAGGAATCTCCGAAAGGGGATTTCCATCAAGAATCAGTCGCAGTACCCAGGTTGCGCCCACGATTGCCAATGAGGCCATGGCACTCCAAGCCTAGACGAGATCTTGAGAGCTGGGACTACCACTCGGAATTCTTTGCAGACTGCATGGAGTAAATCATGAGACTAATGGTGCTTGATGGAGTGGAGAAGTTATCTTGTGGAATATTTGCTTATGGGGGATTATGTGCAAAGAGGAGGTCAGGAAATAGTCGCCAAGCTAGTTTCAAAGTCTGAGCAGGAGAGTGGGGGTTTGGCCTAAGCCCTGGCAAGTCCAAGTAATGATTCCGTCATGAATCGCGGTATGCAGATGGACTAAGAGCACTGCCATCTTTCTCGACTCCAATTGACAAAGTTTGGTCCGGGGAATACGTATAGGTAGTTTATAGAACTGAAAGTATATTCTTTTTGGGATCTAGCTTCCTCCATCTCTTCTCCACTATTCCTACTATTCTCTGTCCATTGAATTTCTATCCAAGGGGGCCGACTCCGGTGGCGAGAAGGGAATTGATTGTTAGGAAAAGAAAAAAAAAAGCAATTCGGAATTGAAGCTTGTGAGGGGTTCACTAATACCAAAACTGGGACGGGACTAGGCTAACTCTATTGTGCCCACGTGGGCCATGCACGGGGCATTCTTCCCCGGCCGATTCCATGTTCCCTTCGAGAATATCTATGGAATTGTTCCACACGTGCTTTACCGGAACTCAAATAAATAGTGGCTCCGTGATTCCAACCAATGAAATATTGCAGATGGCAGGATGCTGAATTCTAGAAGGTAGGGTGCTTCTCTTTCACGAAGTCTTCTGCAGTTTCACATTTAACTAGACTCGCTACTAGTAGTAAATCTGCCAAGGTAAGGGTAAACACGACATCTGAACCTGTAGGCCGAACTATCCATGAAAACGACATCTTCTGATTCTAGGCACGTAGTGAAAAACTTTTATCGCTTCAACTACATCCATCCTTAAGCATTCGAGGGAATGTCAAAACCAGGGCAGCATTTTCAATGTTTCTTCTTCTTTTCTTCTTCTTTTTTTCTTCTTTTTTTCGATAATATACTTTCGGCAGCGGATTTGGGTGGGGATTCGGCTGTGGCTTCACGGCCTCAATTGTGTGTCTGGATCCTTCAGGGCGAAAAACTGTCAAGCCGCAAAAGAAAAAAAAGAAAAGAAAAAAAAAAAAGCCATTCCATCCTAGCCTGGGCAGGAAATGTCCCATCTCCTACACATCTGGGCCTCTACATGGCTGCTATTGCGTCGGTGCCGTGTTAGTATTGCGGGAAGTCAAGCGTGATCTTCCCGTGTCATGCAACCTTGATCGGAACGGACCACCTGAACTCTAACTCAACTTTCCCCTGTCAGCAAAAGACCCGTCTTCTTCCAAGAGTATCGTGAGGATTGTCAGTTTTGATATTACTTCGATCCACTTGAGAGGAGAAAAGAAATGCTATGTGACGAGATCCATAGTTGTGTACTCCTCTGCAAAGACCACCCTGTGATTCGCCGGGCATACTTACAAACTAACTTCGTGAAAATCAGGCCCCCCACTGGAGGACGACGACGGCATGCCGCGAGATGCTGCGGCAATAGTAGCATCATCAAGTATCTTCGGCTGCATCGTGGGCTCAGGAATACCTCGACAAGCAAAGGACGCGACAATCTAGACCATGTGGCCATGGCACTACAAGGCAAACTGCCCAAAGTCTACGATGGCTTCTGAAATGCTTCCACGGTTGTAGTTTGAGGAATATATAAACCCACCAAACCTCCGGCCTTGGGTTTGGTTTTCTCTTTTCTCCTCATCCCGCACCTCATCCTTTCTCATCTGCTTCTGGCTTCACTACAGGACTCACTCACTCCTTGGACAATCTTCTTTTCTGACTCGGCTCGATTTCATTCAAAGATGCGCAACTCAGTCATGACTGCCCTGGCCGGCGCCTCTGGTGCCGCTGCCGTTGGTGGCCTCTTCGATCACGACTTCGACCACGACTTCGATCATGGCCATGGCTGCCACTCACGCGAGGACTTCATCCCTAGGACCTCGGACATCTTCTTCCCCCATCACGGCCATCACGGCCACCACGGCCACCACGACCATCACGGCCATCACGGCCACGAGTTTGGCCACAACTGGGATCTCTGCGAGGGCGGCAGCTTCTGCGACGAGCCCTTTGGCAACTTCGACATCGGCTTTGACGACGAGTCCCTATTCTTTGACTTCATGAACTTCCGTGATTTCGACTTTGAGGACATCTTCTTCGAGCACATTGGCATCGAGAGCGGCATCGACGAGCCCCTGTTCAACCACCACTTCGACAACTTTCACGACTTCTGCTTCCCCGGAGACCATGGCCACTTCCGCTGCCACCTCCCCTTTAGGGACTTTGACTTCGAGCACAGCTGCCACAACAGGTTCAGATCTCGCTTCATCTTTGCCAGGATCCGCATCATAATTATTATCCACAGGAGGCGCTTCGAGCTCTTCAACCGCGGCTTCGACGACCATGACTTCTTCTCCTTCGGCTTCGACTGCCCCTGTGATGATAAGGATATCGACTTCTTCGAGGACAGTTTCTTCTTCGAGGATGAGGAGATCTTCATCGAGGAGGAGTTTGAGGAGCACGACCACGACCACGACCGTTTTGACGGCCGCCTCTTCAAGCGTGGTCGGGGCGGCTTCGGCGGTGACCGTGACCGTGACGATTTCTTCTTCGAAGAGGAGGAGGAAGACTTTGAGGAGCATGAACGATTCAAGCACGATAGCTTCACCGAGGCCATTGTTGCCGAGGAGATTATTGTCTGCGAGTCTTCCATCGTCCGCGTCTTTGGCCAGTCTGAACACACCGACTTTGTCCACCCCTTCGGCGAGCTCGGTCACAGCTGCGACAACCACAACGGTTTCTTCAACAGCTTCACCAACGACGACCTCCTCGGCCTCGGTGGCTCCGGTTTCGGTCATGGTCACGGTCATGGTCACGGTCACGGTCACTGCCACGATCACGGTCACTGCCACGATCACGGTCACTGTCATGATCACGGTCACTGCCACGATCACGGTCACTGTCACGATCACGGTCACGGCTTCGGTCATGGCATCGGCGGTCCCCTATCCTTCGAAGGGAACGACTTTGGTGAATTCTCCCTCGACCGCTTCAGCGAAGACATCTTCTCCGACTTCCGCATCAACATCCACATTTCGAGGACCGAATTCTTCGTCCAGGAGGTCGCCGTCTCCATATCCTGCGGCGAGTTCGACGAATTCGAGGGCCACCACGGCTTCCATGACGACCACGACTTCGGCCACCTCTGCAGGCCCGACGACTGGCCCTTCCGCCACTTCGACCACCACGGCATCGACGACTTCGAGTTTGACATTGTCGACGAATTCCACTGCGAGGAGCGCTTCTTCTTCGCCATCTTTGTCGACTTCTGCTTCCGTAAGGAGTCCCTTACCGTTTTCGAGAACGATCATTTCGAAAAGGAGGTCGAGAAGGAGGAGTTCCATGAGGATGAGTTTGACTTCCGCCGCCACGGCTGGGATGACTATTACAACTAAAAAAAAAGTCAATTCATTACGACTACTACTACTACTGAGATCCTGGTTGTTCCCTCGCCTTGGTCTCCTTCATTTTTGTGAGGGTTTCAGGAGCATGGTTTTGCAGGAAAAAACAGGTGCCGATAAAGGAGTGTGGGAAAGGGGTTTAGATACTTGGAAAAGAGCAAAGTCCGTTTGATAGATCGCCCAGAAATAAACTGTTTTCAGAAAATCAACACAGCGCTCGCCTGTCATGTTACGTTGGTGCAATTGGATGTGATGGTGGAATATTAAGAAAAGACGCTGACATCCGTGATCCTTACCTAAAGTTGGAGAACCCGTGAACGCAGGATTGAGCAATCAACGACTCCCATATCTTTCCTCGCTAGCCATACGGCAGGAGCTCGTCGGGTGACGCACGTACCTCAATATAACTTTGCTATATACTCGTCCAGTACATCCTCTAAAATGGTCCACCATCCTCCCCTTCTTTATATTCCCCGCCGTCTACTGCGCCCCGGTCAATTTTCGGCCGTATGAGGATCATGACAATGGGTTATGATGCGTTGCGAATGCGGAAACCTGTCTCCCGGAGCGGCATTGTCAGCCTTCTTGGTGTGATGGCTGAGGTAAAGGTCCTTCTTGCAGCTGTTGTTCAGGAAGCCGAGCATCTTCACCTAATAGGGCACGGCGGGTGAGCTCAAACCCCACTAATCAATCAATTGGAGGATGCGGGGCGGGCTTCGGGTGGAGGTCTTCTCCCTTACTCCGGCGGCCTAGCCCCAGCTCATCCCCATATCCACAACGGCAACATCTTCTCTTCAAAGTTTCGGCTTTTGGGATTAATCATACTCTCCGCACTGGAAGGTGGTACTTGTATGCATCAGCGGCCATCAAAGTCATGATCAATACTCTCACCATGAAGTACAGATCAAACTCTTGAACCCCGACGCAGCCCGCCAATTTGCTTGGCGTACTGGAAGTCTATTCATCCAAATCAAGGCACCAAGATGACCAGCAGGGGCTGCTGATAGGCCCCAAGGTCCAGAGCAACGACGCCTCGAACCGACCCCCCTTATACAGAGGAAGAGACTTCTACCATACTAAAATATATAGGGCGACCCTCTTATGCCGTCCTATATTTAAAATTAAGAGCTATACCTCTTTAGAAGCAATAAATATACTACTTTTTTAACTTTCTTATTATTATAACTTTACTAACTTATATATTTATCGTTAT
The DNA here is from genome assembly GCA_003012115.1 of Trichothecium sympodiale. Lineage (NCBI taxonomy): Eukaryota > Fungi > Ascomycota > Sordariomycetes > Hypocreales > Trichothecium > Trichothecium sympodiale. The sequence goes on along the minus strand of PXOB01000056.1, from coordinate 121,306 downwards.
TGACCTTTATTATTATTATTAGTAACCTTTTAATGCTATCTTTATTACCTTTTAATATTACCTTTATTATAAGTTAATTATTAAATTAATTAAGCTAGTCTAATAGGATTGTTTAAAACTATTAGAAATCAGACTAAGTTATTGCCTTACTATATAGACTCCTCGAAGCTTACTATAAGGGTAAGTTAAATAACCCGAAAAGTTAGATATTATTAAATAAGGTAATAAAAACAAGTAATAATTATTAATAATAATAATACTAATTAAGTTTAGGTTTAGAATAAAATAATAACGCGAGGTTAATATATAAGGTATATAGATTACTATATATAATTCGCAATACTACCCTTTAAACTTAATATACTATATTAGTTTATTTATTAAGAAATAAAGCTTATTATAATCCCTTTTTTAATTTAATTATAGTATTTCCTTTTTATAATTATTAATATTACTCTTTAATTAGTAATATCCTTATATAGTTATTCCTAATATAATTAAGAATCCTTAATGCTTATTAGTTAATAGAAGTTTTATTAAGCTATTTATAATTATTATATTAGTTTAGATTTAATATAAATAAATATACCTTTTAGTAATATAATTAATTATCTATTTATACCTAATATTAATATACCTTATATATACTATATTAATAAAGTTAAATACTATATATATAGTGTTTTAGCTATTAGTAAATATAATTAATTTAAGTAACTATTTATAATTAAGTCTTTTTATTATTTAAAATACTTAAAGTATAGAAATACTTATTAAAATTAAATTAATAAATTTTAATTTAATTAAACTATAAGTAATAAAAGTCTACTTTTTAAATTTCTATATAATAAGTCTATCTCTAAGATAAATAATATAGCTTACTATAGAAATATATTTAAATAAGTTATTAGTAAAAGAAATATTTATATATATATATATAATTTAATATCTTTAAGATTATAATTACTATTAAATATAATATTAAATTTAAAAGTCTTCTTTAAATAATATAATAAATATTTAAAGATTTTTATATATACTTTTTAATACTTATATTTATACTACTTAACTTAAATATAATAAATATAATATTAAGCCTTATGCTTTATATAATTTCATTTAATTTATTAATTTATTTAAGTTACTATTTAAATTTTATTATAATATTATAATCTTTCTAATTATATAGAATCTCTAGCTTTAGTAATTAAAGAGTATTAATAAGGTTTATCGTATTTAAATTAGATTTCTTAATAATTATATTAATATATTTCTCTTATATAAGCTTAAGAATTTATTTTTATAAATTATAAGTAATTTTTAAATTAAAGAATAATTATAATTCGCTTAGTCTTTTAAGGAATATAAGTCTTTTAATCTTATTAAATATTATATTAATAATACAATTATTTAAATGAAATATAATTAAGTTATTAATATAAATAAGAAGTTTAATTCTATTATCTTTAATATAAGTATATAAATTACTTTTAAGTAATCGAAATCTAATTATTTTAAATAAATTAATAAAAATATTATTCTATTATTTAAAAGAATAATATAAATTATAGAAACCTTTATTAAAAAGTATATATAATTAATATTATCTTTATAGCTTATTAGCTACTTAATATAGACTTCTTATTATATATTAGTATAAAGAAATATAACCTTTATATTAGCTTATTATTAGCTATCTTTACTTATTATAATTATTATATAAAAAGTCTTAAAAGTTACTATATATATAATAATAAGTAAAAGTCTTTTACTTTATAATTATTATTAATTTATTAATTTCTTCTAGCTATTTATTATACTTTTATATAAGTAAGCTTATTAATTAATTCCTTTATAATATATACTTATTTACTTTTAAGTATAAGCTAGTCTTTTAACCTTTTAATTAGAAACTATATTTCTTTTTTAGTAATTTCTTCTAGCCCTTTCTATTTAATTAATTACTATATAGTTTCGTAGTTATTCTACTTATATACTATTATTAAGTAATAAAGAGCTTTACTAAAGTATTATATAATATTTTTATTAATTTATAAAGTTAAAAAATAATAATTAAATTCTTTTTTTTAAACTTAATCTAGATTAAAATAAACACTTTCTAAGCTATAGAAAAAACTATTAATTATATTAGACTTTTATTTAAATATAGTAATTAAATATTAAAAACTATTTTATTTTATATAATCTTTTTGCTTTTTAATAATAATTATCTTTATTAAGTTATTTTAATATAAATCTTATTTAGTTTTTTTCTACTTTTTTATTAGTCTTACTATATATTTAAATATTAAATATTTAACTTTATTTAAAATTAAATTATTTAAATTAAATATATTAATTACATTTTTATTTTTAAACTTAATCTTAAGTTTAAGTATAAAATAAAAAGGTAAGAGTAATTTTAATTATATAAATATCTTAAGTTAAGGCTTTTATATTTCTTTATCTTAAGTATTTTATATTTCTATATTTTAAAATTCTTTGTATTAAGTCTTTTTATTTTAAAGCTCTTTATCTTAAGTTTTTTTATTTTAAAGTTATAGTTAAAATATAGTATACTATATATTTATAATCTTTATAAATTATATTAAATATATAGCTTTATTAATTTTAAGGTTAATTAAAGTAGTCTTATATTTAATATTATTAATAACCTTTAATTAATCTTACTTTCTTTTATAAAAGTAAATATCTCTTATATAAATAACTTTTTCTAGTTTAAATATTTAAACTTTTATAATATAATTATAATTACTTTTAAAATTAATAAAATTACTTTTCTAAGTTTATTTATTTATTTTCTTAATGTATTTCTCTTTAGCTTCTAATATATATATATATATATATATTATATATCCCTAAATATAAAAGTAATAAATATTATATATAAACTTATTATTAATACTTTCTATTATCTTTATAATTAAAAGCTTAAAATCCTTATTTATATATATAAGCAGGAAATTATTAAATTTCGCTTAATACTTTATAATATAAAGCTAAAATTAATTTAATATTTTTATATTAATAGTTTTAATTCTTACTTTAGTAATAAAAGTCTAATTAATATATTTAACTTTATTTTAATATTTAAGTATATAAAGTATCTTAATCTTTATTATAATTCCTTCTTGAATATAGAAGGTATTTATTTTACTAAATACGAATTCTTTTATATTATTAAAATAAAATACTTAAACTTATATTAATATATAATTTTCTATAGCTTTCTTCTATATTTTTATAATAAAGATAATATCTTTATAATTAATTATTATAATAACCTAATAGAAACTACTTTAAGTATTAATAGTATAAAGTATATATTATATATTTTTATAACCTATAAGTTTATATATAATAAAATCTTAATAAATATAAAATAAAAAGCTATTTATTTAAATAAACTTTCTATAATTAATATTTTAAAATATTTTCATAAAGTAATAGCTCTTATAATAATAATCTTTTAAGCTATACTAGTCTACTCGGATTCTAGCTATTTAATAAATATATAAGACTTATTCTTTACTTATATAGCTTAATTTATAATATATAAGGTTATAATTAATTACTTTTATAACTATATGTATAAAAGCTATTGATATAATATTTTCTATATTTAATATTAATTTAATAATAATAATATTATTAACTTATTTATATTAAGTAATTTATTTCTTTATATTCTTATAGATAAAGGTATTATATATTTTATTATAAATAATACTTTTAGCTTTTAGTTTACTTATACTAACTATATTTATTAATATAGTTAAGTAATATACTATATTAGATAGGTATAATACTCTTTTTATATTAAGTATATATATATTGCTAATTATTATAATAGGAATTATTCTATTATTACTTATAAATATAGTATCTTCTCCTTTATTAAAATACTATTTAATATAAAACTATTAAAGGTTATTAATAATATAATAACTATAGCTATTATTATAAATAAAAAGCTTTTCTAAACGTATTTTATATATTATTAAAGTAAAGTCTATATTTATACTTATATAATTACTAAAGCTACTAAATATTCCTTTAGTATTTAAAATATTAAGGTTTCTTTTCTAGTCTTTCTATACTAATATCTTTTTAGCTTTAAGGTATAGCTCTAGGTATTTCTTCTAATACTTAGATTTTAAATACTTAAACTTACTAAGCTTAATAAAATAACTATACTTAAGTTTAATTATTTCTTTTATATTATTCTTTTCGAATTTATTATTACTAATAGCTTTATTATAATTATTTATTTAAGCATAAAACCTATTATTTATTAATTTAATCTTTTAAGAATAAATATTAATTAAATAATATTAAATTTCTAATCCTACTATTTCTTTTCTATTATATTACTTATTCTTTTAATATTAATAAGAATTAAAATAATTCTTTTAATTCTTTTAAAGATTAATTCGACCTAGAGATTATTTAAAATTTAAATAATCTTATTTTAATTTTAATTTATAGTTAAGTAATAATTTATTAATCTTAAGTAAAGTATATTAATTCTTTTTAAAAAAGCTTTAATTATTATAAAGTTTTCCCTTTTTAGAAAAATAAATTTATATATTCTTTAGTATATAAGGTTTATAAGTCTTTTTATTAGTATATTTTTAATTACTTATGTAATTATATATATAGAATTATAAGGATTTTAACTTTAGATTCTTATTACGTATTAGATTTAATTATTAATATTAATAAATAATAATTATACTATATTAGTATTTATTTATTATAATACTTAGATTATTATCTATATTAAATCTTTTTAATAATCTTATATATATCTATACCATTATAATATAATTATAATCTTATCTTCCTATATCTTAAATTATTCTATATTTTTTAATTAAAAGATTTACTTTATATAGTCTTATACTTATTAATAATAATAGTTTAATTCGTAGATTATAATAATAATAATTAGCTTTAGCTTTATTAACTTTAGCCTTATTAGCCTTATTAGTTTATATTTATAAAAAGTAACCTTATTAATAATAATTTAAGTTATATATAAAAATTATAAGTATATATAATTAAACGAAAGTATTAAAAGTATAATATAGAATATATATAATATATATATAATAAGAAAGAAAGTATAATATAAAATATATATTAAAAGGAAATAAAGAAATTATTACCTTATAAGCTTATAATAAAATAAAGAAGAATATAATTACTTTTTAAAAGTAAGGGGCTTATAACTTATTAAATAAAGGAATAAAAATAAGTAATCGTTATTAATAATAATAATACTAATTAAGTTTAGGTTTAAAATAAAATAATAACGCGAGGTTAATATATAGGGTATATAGACTACTATACGTAACTTATAATAAATATTAAAGCTTATATATAAGGTTATTATAAACAACCTATGCTTTTAGTTTCCGACTAAACTATTTATATAGAAGATAATCGAAAATAAGTATTATTAAATTTATAATAATTAGAAGATATTTAAAGTTATTAAGGGCTAGTCTAAGGTTAAATATAATTATCTAATTAGAAGGTTAATAATAAGTAAGGATTAATAGTAATAAGTATATATAGTATATTTATTATAAGCTAGCTAGCTATTAAATAGTAAGATTAAAGTTAATAATAGCTTTTAAATTAAAGATTATAATAAGCTATTATTATAAGATTATATTATGAAGTTATTTATTTATAAGGTTTATAAGTCTATATAGCTATTAATAAAAGTTATTATAAATAATAAGAATATTAATTTTAATACTAAAATAGAAAATAACCTTAAGTTAAGGCTTTATATATTATATAACTTATTTAATAATTTAAAGATATAAGCTTTATAGATTGTATTAACTCCTTTCTCTCGAGCTCCTTTTTTAAATTCTTTAATACTATTTGCGAGAGGTAATTCTATAAAGGAAATCCTATTTAATGTTCTATTCTCATCGATTTAAAAAAAGAAGTCTTTAAGGTTAATTTTAATAAACTAAAGATTAATATCTAACTTAATTACTACCTTTAGAGAAAGTAATTAATAGTTAAAGAATATAAATATATTACTAGGAGTTAGGGCGCAGAGGATTCTAAATAAGCTATTAAAGATACATAATTATAATAATATACTTAAGGTTTATCTATTATAATAAAAGTAAGATAATAGATTAAGAAACAGTTAATTAATTTAATAATATAGAATTTATTAGAATTAAATACTATTAAAATAGCTTTTATAAAGGAAGAAATTAGTATAGATTTAAATAATACCTTTAATTTAGCTTAGCTACTATTAATATATATACTTCTCAAACCTTTATATTAATATATATTAAGAAAAAATACTATAATTTTAAAGTAAGGCTATTATTAAACTATAATTCAATTAAACTTAGCTTTTAATATTAATATTATTTTTAAATACTTTTACTTTTTTAACTATACTTTTATTATTCCTAAAAATATTAGTATTCGACTTATTATTTATAAAATATATTATATATATATCTTAATTCTATTTTTTTATATAATTACATAAGTTTTTTAAAGAAAAGGTAGGGATAAGTTAATTAGTTTATTAATTAACTTATAATATAATTACTTTTTCATTAAGTTTAAAGCTGCTTAATTCTATATACTATTACATAATGAATATTGTTCTACTAGTTTTAATAAAATTAAATAACTTTATATAAGTATATATAATTTTAACCTATATATTAAAGCTATATTTAAATATATTATTTTTTATAATCTTAAACTTCTTTTTATGTTACTTAAATATATACTTAACTATATAATATAACTAACTCTACTTATAGTTAAATAGCTTTTTTACTAATTATAGCCCTTAATCTATAAATTAAAAGTCTTAAAGATAATATATATAGTAAAGGTATAGTATAAGAATACCTTACTTTATATTAAACTTAATATTAGCTAGGAGGAGGTAATTCTTAAGTATCTTAAGTAATTCAATAAATACTTATATAAATAAAGATAAATTATTTATTAATCTTTTAGCCCTTACTAATAATATATATAAATAATTTATTGAATAATATAGTTATTAATATATTTTATAATAAAATACCTTTCCTTAACTAAAAGTTCTTTTATTAATTATATAATACAAAAGCTAGAATATATATACTATTTATAGCTTTAATTGTGCTATTAAATTAATAAGTCTTTAATTTTAATTTAACTCGAGGAAATAAGTATATTAATTCTAATATATAAATGAATATTATATATAATTATTATATAAGTTTAATTAACTCATAAAATATAATTAATATATTAATTTACTTAATTAAGAATCTAGCTATTATATTTCATTAAGGTTTATTAAAGCCTATAATTTAAAAGAATATTAATACTTTTATCTTAAATATATAATAATGCTTATTAACTACTATTATATTAATCCTTAACTATTAGTAAAAGTTTAAAAATATAGCTTAAAATAGATAGAAAAAGTTATTAAATATTAATTCTAAAGTACTTAATAAATTATAATATCTTTTTTAAGCTATAAGTGAATAAGCTTATAAGTTATTTTTATTATCATAATAAATACTTACTATAATATATTAATATTACTAATTATAAGGTTTAAAGGTTTAGATTATAATAAAAGCTATTAATGCCTTTTAATATTCCTTACTATTATTCTTAATTTTATCTACTTTATTTATTATTAATTATTATGTTACTTTAAAAGGTATATTACTAATAAAAAAGGTTATTATAATTATTATTCTAATATATATAGAGGTATTATTAATTACTTTAAGGTTATTATTTAAGGTATTTCTATAAGCTTGAATTTGAATATGCTTAAATAGTTATTTTTTACTATTTTTTATAAAGATTACTACTTTATTAAATAATAATAAGAGCCCCTATAAGAAAGTATATTAATTTTAAGGATATAGAACTAGTATAAAAATTTATATTAAAAATCCCTACTAAATTAAGTATAGGTTCTTTTTTATAAAACCTTAAAGCTAGGAGGGTAAGTTCGAGGCATTATTGCTTACTACTTATTATAAGTTACGTATAGTAGTCTATATACCCTATATATTAACCTCGTGTTATTATTTTATTCTAAACCTAAACCTAGCTAGTATTATTATTGTTAATAATTATTATTTATTTTTATTATCTTATTTCAATAAGTTATAAGCTTTTTACTTTTAAAAAGTAATTATATTCTTTTTATTTTATTATAAGCTTATAAGGTAATAATTTTCATTTACTATTAGTATATATTTTATATTATATTTTCTTTCTTACTATATATATCTTATATATATTCTATATTAAGCTTTTATTATTTTTATTTAATTATATATACTTATGATTTTTATATATAATTTAAATTATTATTAATAAGGTTACTTATTATAAATATAGATTAATAAAGCTAATAAAGCTAAAGTTAATAAAGCTAAGGCTAACTACTATTATTATAATCTACGAATTAAATTATTATAATTAATAAGTATAGGATTATATAAAGTATATCTTTTAAACTAAGGAATATAAAATAATTCGAGATATAGGAAAATAAGATTATGATTATATTATAATAATATAAATATATATAGGCGTTTTAAGAAGATTTAATATAAATAATAAATTAAATATTATAATTATTAAATATTAATATAGTATAATTACTATTTATTAAGATTAATAATAAAATCTAATAAATAATAAAAGTTTAAGGTTAGAATCCTTATAGTTTTATATATATAATTATATAAGTAATTAAAGATATACTAATAGGAAGACTTATAAACCTTACGTATTAAATAATATATAAATTTATTTTTATAAAAAGGAAAAACTTTATAATAATTAAAGCCTTTTTTAAAAGAATTAATATATTTTACTCGAGATTAATAAATTATTACTCGACTATAAATTAAAATTAGAATAAGACTATCTAAATCCTAGACGATCTTTAAGTCGAATTAATCCTTAAAGGAATTAAAAAGATTTAGCTTAATTCCTATTAATATTAAAGGAATAAATAATATAATAGAAAAGAAATAATAAAATTAAAAATCTAATATTACTTAATTAATATTTACTATTAAAAGACTAAATTAATAAATAATAAGTTTTATACTTAAATAAATAATTATAGTAAAGCTATTAGTAATAATAAATTTAAAAAGAATAATATAAAGGAGATAATTAAATTTATATATAATTACTTTATTAAGCTTAGTAGGTTTAAGTACTTAAAATCTAAGTACTAGAAGAAATACCTAGAGCTATACCTTAAGGCTAGAAAGAAATTAGTATAGAAAGATTAAAAAAGAAACCTTAATATTTCGAATATTAAAGGAATATTTAATAGCTTTAATAGCTATATAAGTATAAATATAGACTTTACTTTAATAATATATAAAATACCTTTAGAAAAGCTTTTTATTTATAATAACAACTATAGCTATTATATTATTAATAACCTTTAATAGTTTTATATTAAATTGTATTTTAATAAAGGAAAAAATACTATATTTATAAATAATAATAAAATAATTCCTATTATAATAATTAGCAATATATATATACTTAATATAAGAAAAGTACTATATTTAATTAATATAATATATTACTTAATTATATTAATAAATATAATTAATATAAGTAAATTAAAAGCTAAAAGTATTTTTTACAATAAGATATATAATACCCTTATCTATAAGAATATAAGGAAGTAAATTACTTAATATAAATAAATTAATAATATTATTATTATTAAGCTAGTATTAAATATAGAAGATATTATATTAATAGCTTTTATAAGTATAGCTATAAAAGTAATTAGTTATAACCTTATATATTATAGATTAAGCTATATAGGTAAAGAATAAGTCTTATATACTTATTAAATAGCTAGAATTTAAATAGATTAATATAGCCTTAAGGACCATTATTATAAAAGCTATTACTTTATAAAAATACTTTAAAATAATAATTATAGAAAGTTTATTTAAGTAAATAGCTTCTTATCTTATATTTATTAAGATTTTATTATATATAAAACTATAGCTTATAGAAATATATAATATCTACTTTATACTGTTAATACTTAGAATAGCTTTTATTAAATTATTATGATAATTAATTATAAAGATATTATCCTTACTATAAAAATATAGAAGAAAGCTGTAGAAAATTATATATTAATATAAGTTTAAGTATTTTATTTTAATAATATAAAGGAATTTATATTTAATAATATAAAAGAATTTATATTTAAAAAGATAAATACTTTCTATACTAAGGAAGGAATTATAATAAAGATTAATATACTTTATATATGTAAGTATTAAAGTAAAATTAAATATATTAATTAGATTCTTATTATTAAAGTAAGAATTAATATTATTAATATAAAGATATTAGACTAACTTTAGCTTTATATTATAGAATATTAAGTAAGACTTAATAACTCCCTACTTATATATATAAATAAAACTTCTAACCTTTTAATTATAAAAATAATAAAAAGTATTAATAATAAATTTAAATATAATATTTATTACTTTTATACTTAGGGTTATATAGTATATATATCTATTTCAAAAGCTAAGAGGAAATGTATTAAAAAGATAAATAAATAAGCTTAGAAAAGTATTTTTATTAATTTTAAAAGTAATTATAATTATATTATAAAGGTTTAAGTATTTAAATTAAAAAAGGTTATTTATATAAGAAATGCTTACTTTTATGAAATAAAGTAAGATTAATTAAAGGTTATTAATAATATTAAATATAAGATTACTTTAATTAACCTTAAAGTTAATAAAGCTATATATTCGATATAATTTATAAGGATTATAAGTATATAATATACTATATTTTAGCTATAACTTTAAAATAAAAAGACTCGAGATAAAGAACTTTAAAATAGAAAAACTTAAAATAAAGAACCTTAAAATATAGAAATATAAGATACTTAAGATAAAGAAATATAGGAGCCTTAATTTAAAATACTTATATAATTAAAATTACTTTTACTTTTTTATTTTATACTTAAACTTAAGATTAAGTTTAAAAACGAAAAAGTAATTAAAATATTTAATTTAATTAATTTAATCTTAGATAAAATTAAATATCTAATACTTAAATATATAGCAAGATTAATAAAAAAATAAAAGAAAATTAAATAAAATCTATATTAAGGTAATTTAATAAAGATAATTACTATTAAAAAGTAAAAAGACTATATAAAATAAAATAACTTTTAATATTGAATTACTATGTTTAAATAGAATTCTAATATAGTTGATAGTTTTCTCTATAATTTAAAAAGTATTTATTTTAATTTAAATTAAATTTAAAAAAAGATTTGAGTATTATTTTTTAGCTTTATAAATTAATAAAAATATTATATAATACTTTAGTAAAGCTCTTTATTACTTAATAGTAATATATAAATAGAATAACTATAAAACTATTTAATAATTAATTAAATAGAAAAAGCTAGAAGAGATTATTAAAAAAGAAGTATAGACTTTAGTTAAGAAGCTAAAAGACTAGCCTATACTTAAAGGTAAATAAGTATATATTATAAAAGAACTAGCTAGTAAGCTTGCTTATATAAAGGTATAATAAGTAATTAAAAGAGATTAATAGACTAGTAATAACTATAAAGTAGAAAACTTCTACTTTATTATTATATATATAATAACCTTTAAGACTTTCTATATAATAATTATAATAAGTAAAGATAGCTAGTAATAAGCTAATATAAAGGTTATATTTCTTTATATTAATATATAATAAGAAGTTTATATTAAGTAGTTAATAAGCTATAAAGATAGTATTAATTATATATACTTTCTTAATAAAGGTTTCTATAGCTTATACTATTCTTTTAAATAATAGAATAATACTTCTACTAATTTATTTAAAATAATAAAATTACGATTACTTAAAAGTAATCTATATATTTATATTACAGATAATAGAATTAAACTTCTTATTTATATTAATAACTTAATTATATCTAGCTTAAATAATTCTATTATTAATATAATACTTAATAAGAGTAAAAGACTTATATTTCTTAAAAGATTAAATAAACTATAGTTATTTCTTAGCTTAGAAATTACTTATAATTTATAAAAGTAAATTATTAAACTTATATAAGAGAAATATATTAATATAATTATTAAGAAATTTAATTTAAATAAAATAAACTTTATTAATACTACTTAATTACTAAAGCTTAGGATTCTATATAATTAGAAAGATGATAATATTATAATAAAATCTAAGTAATAGCTTAAATGAACTAAAAGACTAAACTAGATTATATAAAGCATAAGGCTTAATATTATATTTATTACATTTAAGCTAAGTAATGCAAATATAAATACTAAAAAAGTATATATGAAGGTTTTTAAAATATTAATTATACTATTTAAAGAAGACTTTTAAATTCAATATTATACTTAAAGGTAATTATAATCTTAAGGATATTAAATTATATATATATATAGATACTTCCTTTATTAATAACTTATCTAAATATGTTTTTATAGTAAGCTATATTATTTATCTTAAAAATAGACTTATAATATAGAAATCTAAAAAATAAACTTATAATATAAAAATTTAAAAAATAGACTTTAATTACTTATAGTTTAATTAAATTAGAATTTATTAACTTAACTTTAATAAGTATTTCTATACTTTAAATATCTTAGATAATAAAGGAATTTAATTATAAATAACTACTTAAATTAATTATATTTACTAATAATTAAAGTACTATAAATATAATACTTAACCTTATTAATTATAGTATATATAAGTATATTAATATTAAGTATAAATAAATAATTAATTATATTATTAAAAAGTATATTAATTTATATTAAATCCGAATTAATATAATAACTATAAATAGCTTAACAAAGCTTTTATTAAGTAATAAGTATTAAAGATTCCTAATTATACTAAGGATAACTATATAAGGATTCTTAATTATACTAGGAATAATTATATAAAGATATTATAAATTAAAGAGAGATATTAATAATTATAATATTAATAATTATAAAAAGGAAAATACTATAATTAAATTAGAAAAAGGATTATAATAAGCTTTATTTCTTAATAAATAGATTAATATAATATATAAAGTTTAAAGAGTAATATTGCGAATTCCATATAGTAATCTATATACCCTATACGTTAACCTCGCGTTATTATTTTATTCTAAACCTAAACCTAGCTAGCATTATTATCATTAATAATCATTACTCGTTTTCATCACCCTGCTTCAACACTACCCAAATCCACTGAAATTGGCCATTGAGTTTCAACAACCGCCGGGGCGCCATAGCGTGAGCTAGCAGGGGTGTCACAGGGCTTCGGGAGCTAAGTTAGCGTACGATATCAATCAACCTAAAGGAATTAGGAGCCCCGCCGCTGAACTGGATGCGACGTCCGTACGGATCGAGACCAGCAATACGGAGATATAGCATGATCAGAATCAGTTGGGTTGATATTGTGGGTACGGAGTACTGCGCAGCGATGAATAGCACAGAGGCGTGCTTGGTAGTTGGTTTTTGATCTACCCATAGTTATCTGACGACATAACTTGGCCTTCTCGTCGCTTCATTACGAAATAGAAATAATCAACGTTGTGAGTCTAGAGGGAAATCCTCCCCCTCTCGCTTTGTTTACGCGAGGGAGTGCTGGCGACGAGGGATCGCGTAATTGAATGGTTGTACCGCTACCGCCCGGTAACGACATCGGATCAATGAATGCAACTAATGCACTCATGCACTCATGCAGAGAAGACCCCTCTCACACGCCTTTATGTGACGCAAACATTCTACCCCGCTCATCTACTCCGTACAACGCCTTTGCTTTGGTAGTTCTACCACGGAGTACTTTCCTCATATTCCCCTCACTCGAGCACCCAAACAAACCATCTCCCATCGCGAGCCATCTCTCGTCGCAGTCTGAGCATCATTCGGATCCAAATTTCACCATGGCTGATGCCAGCGCGATCCGTGCCTGTACCGTGTGTGCGAAGCCAGATTCCCCTGCTTGCAATCGCTGCAAATCTTCGCACTATTGCTCCAAGGAATGTCAGTTAGACGACTGGCCTATTCACAAGCTCCTCTGTAGATCGTTCTCCGGCTTCGATGTGGCATCTCGCCCATCCTCCACCCACGTTCGAGCGTTCTTCTTTCCCCAGGATCAACCCAAACCGCAAGTCATCTGGGTCAACTGTGAATGCCTTGCTGACTCGGACGACGAGGACGACGAGCCGGAATACCAGATACCCAATCTAGACCCTTCCCTAGGCATTATGCCTCAGAAGACTGATCTGGTACAGACTGACGCTCTCCTGCAAAGGCGCCTTCAAGATAGTTGTGACATAATCTATCGCGACACCTTCTTGATCGACGGCTCAAGACCAAACCAAAGTGTTGCCGCCGTACTGGATAACCTGCCGGGACCCTCCCTCGATTGGCGGGGTCCTATTGTTGCTGTTGGGAGGAAAGGGTGCGACTTCGACCCTCCGAACTGCCGAGATCTTGGTATGAACGACTTCCGACACGTTGCCGATTACCTTATCTCCTATGATCGCTGGTCGCTGGATGTCAGCAACCCTATAGTGGCCTCTACTCAGAAGGTTGTTAAAGGGGTTAGGATCAACTGTCTCGGTGATTGCGAGGTGTTTGGCAAACCAAAATATGAGCCAGTAGATGTCTCTTGCTCAGATCCCATCTTCGATAAGGTCTGGCAGCATACCTCGGACATCGCCGATCGTATCGGACTTCCTGTTCTGACGCGACAGTCTCCCGCCAGTCTGCGATGGGCACGGGAGAATGGACAGCATGACTTTGGCAGCGAGAGTCCATTCAACAACCAAGATGCCGCATACCTACACCTATGCTGCGATCCCAAGGCAGATGGCTTTCCCAGTTGGTCCTATGCAGGCGAGCGGTGGCAACGGTACCCCGGCAGTGCCATCGTCGTGCGGCGTGACAGGAAGCCGCTGGATCCGATGCACGTCGAGGCGCTCTGCACCTACTGCCACAGACCCGGTACACGGCAACGTGCGTTCAGTTCGTGATTTCTGATAACATAAATACGACCCTAATTTCCAACACAGATCTCATCAAAGAGAGAGCAAGAAACTGACTCCAACGAGGGATGTTTTACGGCACTGCCAGCTCATATTCTCGGCCGCTCGTAGATCAGACATTATAAGGAAACGGCACAGAAACATTCATTCCCTCCTGGCGCTTCCGCTCGCAAAGCTTGTATCACAATACCGTTGGGACATCGGCGTAAATGCAGAGGAAGCCCCAACTGTGACATTTACTATTTACAAGGAACTGTACAAGGCGATTGATAACTCCAAGGGAGATGGCCTCATTCTTCAAGGTATAATTAATACTTACCCCTAACTTTATTCCCCTCCTCCTCCTCCTCCACAGGGGTCAAGTGCGCTCGGTCAGTCCGCCAACCCGCGTACCACAACGTGTATGCTCTTCAGCATTCTGACACCAAGCCCAAGAGCCTATATGCTGCCTACAGTCATAATTCCCACAGCCCAGCCGTCAACTATGATGACTTTTCAAAGGCTAGAGCCTGGATCAAGAAGACATTGTACTGTATATGTCTTCTGTCATCATATTGAGATGTCTCTAATCTTATATCAATATTCTAATTTATGCTAAAATAACTATATAATATACTTACTTCAACCTGGGCATGCATTGCATCCCTAACATAGCCGACCTGCTAAATACCGTCACTACAACGCTTATATCGTCATCGCTATCGCGCCACATAACTACTTATAACATTATGAATGAAGTTTGCATAAACAATAGCGCAATTTACTCTGGCAGAGCAGTGGCCATCAATAATCATGCGGTAACAAAAAGAGGTACCCATTTTTGGCCACTGAGCGATAGCAGAGCTTACCAATTGCAACCCAATTTTATGAAAACTTAACATGATTCTAAACACGCGAGGCTGCTTCTTCCATTCCTGCAGCCTCATACATTGCCAATATCGCCCTCGGGCATCGGACACCAAACTGCATCGGCAGACTTCAAGTCAAACGAGCCCGAGAACTCCTTGGTCCCGTACGTTGTCAGCATTTGTCGCATCGTTCATTCTTGTCCGTGACGTGCATCTGCCGCTCCATATACTAATAATCATCGCTGCGCAGGCAATTCTGCAGACGGATACCTGATCCCGGACTGAGATTCCCTGGGAGACCATTGTCGACAGATCGCAGGTTGTCGGGCATATGGTTGCATGCCGAGGTTGAAAGTACAGGACAGCATCTTCCCTTGTCGAGAGATTTCGCCAAATCGAAGAAAGTTGTCAGAGTCTACTCGAGGGGTTCTTGTTATTTCCTCCTTCGGCGACTGGGTTCCTTTTTTGGGATTCCTAACTTCAGTCGACATTTTACGTCCTCAAAAGCCGAAACCTACGCCGTATTTAGAAAGAAAGACAAAAGTATGAAGCGTGCTCACAATTCAAAGGTAGCCGGAGATTTTCCAAAAAGTGGAAACAATTTAATGGTACTCTTCCCAAGGGAATCACCCTCCAGAGCGACGATGAGGATGATTGAAAGGAATGCGTCGAAAACGTCGCTGCTGTATTGAGGGTTGTTGACCTCTGACCTGCAGTCGTCGCTCTAGGTGCCGCAGTCATGATGGCATGAACGGCTCTAGTGTTTTATACACACACGCACACGCACACACACATAGGTTGCCCATTATTGCAATAATAATGAATTTGTAATTTTTTTTTGGCTTTCCGTGGAGGATTCACCGTATACGGTTCCGTCTTGCCTCTTTATATATAGACTGATTACGACACCTTGATACCACACTATAGCGTCGTTTGTTGGCTGCTATACGGAGTAGGCAGTATTTATTCAATGGCTTGGATTTACAATAGACTGGGAGATCAATTCTACATTATATTGCTAAATTCTGCCTCTTGTCTATATGCTTTATATTTTCTAGCAATTACGTAGTAGTTTATACAGCCATCTGCATCTGAATTGACTTATGCGGGTTGTAGCCCTGGATGATAAAGTCTTCTGCCTTCCATCCGTCGATGCTGCCGCCCTTTTCCCTATTAATGTCTAATGTAGGAAATTCCCTAGGCTCCCGCTCCAGCTGTGTCTTGAGCGCATCGGCATGGTTGACATAGACGTGGGCGTCACCCATGACGTGCGTCAGACTGCCGGGCACTAGGTCGCACACATGGGCGAGCATGTGCGTCAACAGGGCGTAGCTGGCGATATTGAAGGGCACACCGAGGCCCATGTCGCAAGAGCGCTGGTATAGCTGGCAGTGCAAGTGTCCCCTAGGCTTCCCGTCGGCGTCGGCGTCGGCCGAGGAGGAGGCGCCTCCTCGCGGGTATGAGACGTGAAATTGGGCAAACATGTGGCAGGGGGGCAGGGCCATGATAGGTATGTCCTTGACGTTCCAGGCGGACAGAATGATTCTCCTGTCGTAGGGGTTCTCCCTGAGAGTCTTGATGATGGAGGCGATCTGGTCGACCCCTTTGCCGGCGTAGTCGGTCCTGGCGTCGACGTACTCGGCGCCAAAGTGCCGCCACTGGAAGCCATAGACGGGTCCTAGGTCGCCGACATCGCGGTGGTGCAGGCCGCGGGCGTCAAGGAACTCGCGGGAGCCGTTGCCGTCCCAGATGCGGACGCCCGCGTCAGAGAGGGTCGTGGAGGAGGTGTCGCCGGATAGGAACCAGAGGAGCTCGGCTATGACGGCGCGGGTGAAGACGCGCTTTGTTGTGAGGAGGGGGAGGACGGGCGTCCAGGGGGAGCTGGCGTCGGAGGAGGATGGGCGGTGGAGGGAGAATTTTAGGGGGCGGGGGGCGAAGATGCTGTATGTTCCTGTTCCTGTTCTATGGGGGGAGTTAGTCCTAGGGTTTCAAGGTAGATACTTCCATGGGTTGTAGAGGAGAGATGGGCGGGGGTTGTGGTACCTGTCTGGTCGGTGCTCTCCGTTTTCGAGAATGTCGTGGACGAGGTCGAGGTATTGGTATTCCTCGTGGGAAGTGTTGCCCGGGGTGTAGGGCTTGGAGGCGGCGTCTACCGTTTGGTCTAGGAGCTCGTTTGTCGCCATTTTACTATGTATATGTGTGTGTACGTATGTGTGTGATGCAGTATATAACGTAGTCGAACGGGTTCTCTTTATAGGAAAGGGGAATATGATTTTTTTGTATGGTGAAAGGACGGTTGTTGAGAGCGACGCGTGCCCACCCCGCGACGCGACTTAGCTTTCGGTTTTAAGTGCTTGCAGGTGCCCCACCATGCGTTGAACCGCTGATGCTTAACCTGGAGCTTTATTTACTTGAGCTTTAGAAGGAAACAACTCATGGCGCGGGAAGTAGGGGTACACTTCTGGATAAATGTGAATTGATTAAGCGAAGAGATGTATAGTCTTTTTCTCTTTTTGTCGTGATAATGTAGGCAAACGTCAAATGAAATATATCCAATCGGTCCCAGACGCATATTAAAGCAGGCATGAAATTATAATTGGTGAAAAATACAAGTTGCCTCGGACGATGTGGGTAGTTTGAATGAGAATATAGTTAAAACTGCCAAGTTGAATTAAGTTCTAGTTGAGTTTTCTAATTTAGTTTATAATTAGAAGCGTTTAAAATCCGTATCACGAACTACCTACTGAGCCGGCAATCTCGGCGACGCGTTCCTGAACACGTTCCCGGGGTCATACTTGTTCTTCAGCGCGACCAAGGTATCGAGGTGCCTGTTGTACACCTTGTTCAGGTCGGCGTCGTCGTAGTCGAGTAGCGAAATGTAGGAGGCGTCGGTGACGTTCCCCGCGTCCCTCTCGCGCAGCTCCGCCAGCAGGTCCAGCCCCCAGCTCCTTGCCTCCTTCTCGACGGCCGGGTCTGTGCCCATGGCGATGACCTCGATCATATGGTGCGTCTCGCGGGCTCCGAAGACGGACTCTTCGCTAGCCTTGGGCTCGCGCAGGCTGTGCACCGAGATCATGCAGCCGCCGGCGGGGACGCGCTCGCTGTACCTCGCGAGCACGGCGGCCGTCTCGGGCGTGTAGGACCTGACGCTGAGGGTGTAGGACCGACCGTGGACGCCGTAGGGACAAATCTTCTCGTTATCGGCGGCGTAGGCGGCGGGCGTCTTGGCGGCCGTCGTGTTCATGACGCAGGTGCCCATGGCGGCGATGCGGTCGATCCACTCGCCGCCCTGGTCGTGGTCGTCCGAGACCCAGGTCACGATGGCGCCGAGGACCTTGCCCGCGCCGGGGAAGTCGGTGGCGAAGAGCTGCACCTGCAGGGCCTCGGGGAGCTTGGTGTTTTGGATGCCTTGGGTCAGGCTCGTCCAGATGGACTGCATGTTGGACGAGTCGTAGACTAGAGTTCCGACCAGGAGCTTTTCACACGTTAGCTGATTTTTTTCGTTTTCTTTTTATATTCTTTTGCGTATCCGAGATAAGAGCGATGTTTTTGTCTTACCTCCTTGAGTGGATGCACTCGAACGGTCAACTCGACAATGGGCCCGAAGATGGGACCGGCGCCTCGAATCCCCTTGAGCAGGTCCTCCTCGGCCGTCACAATGTCACCCTTGCTGTTGACCAGCTTGGCGCCGACGATCTGGTCGACGCCGAGGCCATGAAGGCTCGAGAACGGGCCGTAGCCGCCGAGTGTGCACCATCCAACGTAACCGACGGATGCGATTGATCCGCTACGAGAAACTCATCAGAAATTATCATCACAACCTCTAATGATTAATTGAGTACAAACCATGGTGTGGCCAAGCCATATTCCCCCAGATCCCTCAGCAGCTTCCCCGCCAGCACGCCGCCGCCGACCACGGCCGTCTTCCTATCCTCGCTGACCCGGACGTGGTCCATCTCGCGCATATCAATCGTCAGGGCGCCGTCGACGAGCGACCTGCCGACGCAGCTGTGCCCGCCCGTCCGCACGCTGAAGTCGGCGCCATGCTCGACGCAGCAGCGCACAAGCGCCTGCACCTCCTCGGGCGTCCGCGGGCGCGCGATGGCCGAGGGGCGGGCGGGCGTGATGATGTAGGTCCTGCGCAGGTCCTCGTAGTCGGGGGAGTCTGGGGTGTGGAGCTTGATGTTGGGGAAGTCTGCTCGGAGGGAGGAGAGCGTAGCGTCGATTGGTGAAGCCATTTTCTATCTTTCTTTTATCTTCTTTTCCTTTTCTGTTAGATTGTTGAGATTAATTTGATTCTATGTTTTTCCCACTATTGATGAGGAAATATGTATTGTAGAATTGGAATTACGTGAAGCGCGGGGCAGTTGAGCGGGGAGAAGAGAGGGGGTTGGTGATTATCTACTTAGGAATGCCCTCTCCAACGTACGATGTCGTCTTTGTTATAAGCCTGCCATTTTATTTATAGCGACGGATGGTCCGTCAGCATGCAAGATTCATAAGCAAACCATTTTCTGTCGTCACCTTGTGCTGCTCGTTGGTACCTAGCCCAAGGGGAATCTTTAGCGTGCGGAGTATCGGGGTTTTCGGCACAAGTTGACAATCGAAGTTGTTGATTGATTGGTACTGTCATGTTATGTTATACTGCAGATGCGCGGATGAGATGTCGGAGGAATAATCTCATTTGGATTGCTAGAAGAGACCATTGCCGTTTCTGCCCCCTCATTCTACTAATTATGCATGACATTCCAGTGAGCTGTATATAAACTACTATCACCTGGAAATGCTAAGTAGAAGCAATGCAATTCATCAGGAAACCGGCCTTGGTCTGTATGAAGATTGTGTGTTGGCCATGATGAGCCCATGGGCCGCCATCACCGCCAACAGCTTCTGCGGGGCAATTACTATTACTGTACTCCGTACTCCGTACCAATTGTGCCTCTTGATGACTGCAACGCTCTTCCTCGGGTTCTCCCACGAATATGCATGTCCATCCATGCCAGCCCCATATGTGATGTAACCAACCTTGGCTCACCAATTTTGGCGCATGTTCTGGTCGACAAACTCCGACGATTTCTACATACCTCGTATGTACTCGACATCCAACATGATTGGAGAAAAGCGCCGCCCCTAAAAGATGGAAGGATTCAAGACGTCATGTTATCAGGTGGGAGACTTCGTACGTTGACGCCCCTCCCAACCCCCCCTCTTCTAAACCCCCCCACATACGGGGAGGTTGTACAGATAATCACTCAATTGGCCACAATCTGTGCCGCAGACTGCTGCAAACGCGACTTGATTCTTACATGCAGAATTGGGTGCCCGATATTTCGACAAGCATGAGCCCTATTTCAGAAGCAGTCCCCACTAAACTTATATAAGGACCGATTTAGTTAATGAATAACTACAGGCGCGGCTATACTTAAGTCGCGTTACTACATACGCTGCCTTAATGACGAAGGGTTGTACCGACGGAGGCGGCTATTGCGTTACTTGCGCTGCGTTGCTTAAGGCAACCGGCTGCTGCGCTGCTTAAGACGTTGACGGCGGCCTTTGCGATGTTTATGATGCCTTCGACTTGTCAAGCTCCCTTATTATTAGTAGCTATGCCTTCTTATGCTTTCCTTATTTTGCTAATTTTTACCGCCTTCCGAAATAGGACTGATGCTTGTCGGGATTGCGAATTTGGTTGTCGTAATACCGGACACCGTAGAATTGGGCAAGAAACTAAAAGAGAAAAAAACCCGGCTAGCGGTTACTACTAGTCGAAATGTTCCACTTAGACATGGTGATAAGTCGCCAACTACTCGGTGTACTAGAGCTTGATTATAGACCGGTCGGCAATTGAGAGGGGGGAGGGGATATTGCTGAGTGAGAATTGAAGTCTTTATATGGAAGTTCCCGTGCCCCTCGCACGGGGTAAAAAGAAAAAGAAGAGGAAAGAAAAAAAAAGTCGAGACAGCATCAAGGATTGTCTATACCAGTTCAGCCGAGATTGTAAAAATTGCCATGTTTGTCCAATTGCGCAGCGTCCACCAGGTGGGTAGAGTAATCGGTCTGGGTACAAGGCGGCTGGCGATAGGACATCCTGCCCGAGTGCTGGCCAAGCAATCGTTTAGATTTACCAGCGTCCAGACAGCCGGAGCAACAACGACAACAGCAACGACAGCAGCAACAATAACCCCAAGCACAACAACAGACAGCCCGTCTAGCAACAAACAGCCGACGTACACCCACCCGACCAAGGGCATCCTCTCAAAGCTCCCGCCATCATGGGTTCCCTTCGCGGAGCTCTCGCGCATCGAGAAGCCAGGCGGCCTGTACGGCTTCTACATGGCCTACCTCATCGGCCTAGGCTACGGCTCCTGCTTGATGACGACAACGTCTGCTGCGGTGACGCCCGCGCACCTCGCTGAGATCGCGGCCGTGCTGCTCGTCTACAACGTCTTCCTCCGCGGCGCCGCCTGCACCGTCAACGATATCCTGGACCGCAAGGTCGACCGACAGGTGGCGCGGTGCAGGAACCGACCCGTCGCGCGCGGAGCCGTCACCCCGAGGCATGGTTATGTCTGGTACGCGGCGCAGACGGTCGGTGCGGGGGCTGCCATTGCTTGTTTACCTAGTCCTATGCTCGCTCTGGCCTATGCAGGTTCGTTTTCTTTCTAAAGAAGAAGTATAATGAAAATGAAATGCAGAGAATCCTGACTTTGGAGGGGTGGTTGGGTGAAAAAATAGTGCCGATTCAGTTGAGCGTCAGCTTATATCCTTTGGGGAAACGATTCACCGAGTAAGTCTTTTTTTTGATGTCTAGTTCCTACTATCGTTAACCAGAATGAATTATTGTGCAGCTTCCCGCAGCTCATACTTAGCGCGCCCATCGCCGGCGGCATCCTCATGTCGGCCGCCTCCCTAGGCATTGACCCCTTTTCCACCTCGGCGACGGCCTTCCTCTTCATGTCGCATTACATCTGGACGACAATCTTCGACTACGTCAACGCGTGCCAGGACACCGACGACGACGTCAAGGCCGGGGTGCGCAGCATGGCCGTCCGGTACCGCAGCACGACGGCCTTCATCTCCGTGCTCGGGACGGCGCAGGTGGGATGCCTGGTCGCTACCGGGCTGCTGGCCGGCTTCTCGCCTGTTTACATGACTTTAGCTGCTGGTGGGAATGCCCTTTGGTTGGTGAGTAGACTTGATTCTCTTCTTCTTTAGTAATAAAAGGGGGGAACGGGGGAGTGAGTGAGTGCTAATTGTTGTTTGCGACAGGCTATCATGGCTAAGACGGTTAAAAGATCGAGGCCGGATGTTTGCGCGTGGTGGTTTTCTTGGGGTGGGTTGCTTGTGAGCGGGACTACCGCTGCGGCGCTGTTTGCCGAGTACTACAACAGACTGGACGAGGCCGAGGAAAAGGATGAATGAGGAGGAGTACTTATACTGTAAATGCTTTATAGTATATGCATACGATTTGTATATACGGAATGAATCATGTGATATCCTCATGTTTTCAGATTGATGAACGTGACATGTGCGGATAAGTAGAAAAGAAAAGAATGATAATAATACTCAATCTTAGTATCATTTAATACGTAAAAGGAAAGAGATCAATCATAGTATCTATCATTCAATCAGTAATCTGGATTTGTCAAGTAAAAAAAACAAAAAAGAAAATACGTCTTGGTATTATTCAATCCAGAAGCTGAGTTCATCCATCATACATGTCCCGTATATGCATATATATATAATATCTCTCTCTAAATATAAGCATGCTCGCCATTTACAACCGAATCCGTCCTAAACTCCTTGCAAACAACAATCTTACCCGAGCCTCCCCATTTCCTTTCCCTTCCTTTATATCTTTCTCCTTTACATCTCAATCCGGCTCAGCCCGCAGCAGGCCATGAGACTACTTAACGCTACCCCTAATATACGTCGCTATAAGTAATGTGATCGAAGTCTTGCGGCCTTATCCCTTGGTGTTGGCATGCCCCACGGGCTTGCCAAACTAGGTTGAGCTGCTATCTGTTGAGATGTGTTCGTCTTGTTGGTTGATAAAGAGTTTTAAAGCCGTTGTTTGTGATATACGTGGCTCGATTGTGTGCCACTCATCTGACGTTCGAGTCAAGGCACATCTATACTTTCTTAATGTCAAGTTAGCTCAAAAAGAGTCTCTCAGGTTTTCATCGACGCCATATCATGTGCAAGAGGCTTCACATCGCAAAGCTTTTGTGAAAGCACCTACGCAGCCTCCCCCCCCCTCTTTTCGTCGCAACAACCCTTCTCACCTCTCTAATCCGCTCAAACACCTCTCTTTTCCTTCTTTTTATTATTGCGAGTACAGCCTCTATCCATCATACAGGCTACCCCTCGTTCTGTCCGTCGCCCAACACGCATACGACTCGTCCTCCTCCCCCTAGTCCAAGATGATGGAGAACCTATGCATCAACAATAACACCAATATTATCTACCAGGGTTCAACTAGAAATCAGGGAGCGTAAGCTTGGGTGCTTTTACAGACTCAAAGGGGAATATTTAAGCTAATTTATGCATAGTTTCCATGCGCAGCAGACTATCGAGTACAGTACGATGACGGTCTATATTCCCCTCGATACGAAAAGAGCACTCGAAATCCCAATTACTAACTTAAAAGGCACAGGCACCAAGGCTTTTAGTGGTACAAGCCCAAAAAGGCAGGCTCAACGCATGTT
Source organism: Trichothecium sympodiale (assembly GCA_003012115.1). NCBI lineage: Eukaryota > Fungi > Ascomycota > Sordariomycetes > Hypocreales > Trichothecium > Trichothecium sympodiale. The sequence continues at coordinate 96,587 of PXOB01000056.1, read as the reverse complement.
GATTTCTCTATCTTTAAGAATATCACCGAGGCCGTAAAGGATACCGGCGCTACAGCCACCGCCATCTTTGTCCCGCAAGCTGCATATTAAAGACCTAAAAGTCTGGGAGGTATAGCACTAACACTCGCGACAGGCCCCCTCTAGCTACCGTAGGCATTAATGAGTCCATCGAGGTTGAGACCCCCCTCGTTGTATGCATCACCGAAGATATTTTCCAGCATGGTACATCATTACTCTAGGGGCAACCCCCCTCTAACTAGACACCAGATATGATTCGCATCACCGACATACTCAGAACTCAGTCCAAGATCCGCCTCGTCGGCACGAACTGCCCCGGTAGGTATTATCACCCCCGGTAAATGTAAAATTGGTATCATGCCTGGCTTCATCCACAAGCGCGGTCGTGTCAGTATCGTGTCCATTTACGGTGCATCCACCTACGAGGTTGTCAACCAGACTACCCATGCCGGTCTTGGCCAATCCCTCGTCGTTATCATCGGTAGTACCCCTTCAGCGGTACCAACTTCATCGACTGCCTCAACGTCTTCACCAAGGACGAGAAGACTGACGGTATCATCATCATGATTAGTGAGATTGGTAGCTCCGCGTAGGAGGACGCCGCCGAGTTCCCCTAGCAGGTCAGCATCGCGAGCAACGGCAAACCTGTTGTCAGGTTCATCGCCGGTATCTTCGCCCCCGCGGTCGCCGCATGGGCTACGCCAGTGCTATCTTCTCTGGCGACAAGGGTAGTCCCGAATCCAAGATTGCCGCCCTCGAGGATGCTGGTGTCATCATTAAGGGCTCCCCCCTGGGCTGGGCAATGTTCTCTACAACGAGTTCGTCCGCCGTGATCTGTTGTAAGGGTAAAAGTTGAACGAAGTATGAGCGAGTGAGTCCTGTGGTTGAGCTTAGGCTGCTGTTCTTTTACTAGGGAGTCCCGAGCCTACATATACAAGTAATATTTGACGGGATAACCCGCTTCTGGCCTTTGTCGATTGAAGATTGTTCTCTTTGCCCCGTATTGGCATTGGCAAGAAGGGCTCCTGTCAGTTATCTAAAGAAGAAAGTGAACCGGAACGACCACTGCGACAGTTCCGACCAAACTGCCTTTCCGAGTGAAGCTGGGCGGGCAGCTTGTAACAGCGCCCTTTGAGAACCGCGGTTGACTCTAACTAGGTTCTCAAGCCCTGCCGCGCGGCGCCACCGAGCCCTCCACGTTACTATGAAGGCGCCTCGACCACCCTATGCGTTCCCAGGGAGTCGCTATTTCATTATAAAACTCTTCAAGCTTTAGTCTCTACATAAATACAGACCTGCCTTCTTATGTCTATCTAGCTTATTGTCTACCTGTATTGTAAAGCCACTTATATTTCAATAGCTTCCGAAGTCTATAACAGTTAACAAAGCACACAACTCAGCAAATTCATCCAGGCTCTCCTTAACTCAATAAATCTAGAGAAAGAGTTGACTGGCTTATTGATTGATTAAGCTAAGAAACTGCTTCAACTTCTCGCCAAACGTGACCCTTATCGTCGCAGCCTTTTCACTCTCGCCACTTCATAAGTCCCTATGTACACAGTGCTGTGCAATTGGATCAATAGAAATCAAAAGTTCCCCTAGGTCGAGATTGCGCGGTAGACACCGAGCGCCTGAGCATGGTCGTGCCGGGGGTAGGGCGAAAATGCTGGATGGGGCGGTAAGGCTTTGTCCAATGCGGGCGACAGAAGTTATTGCAGTTGTGCTGGTGAAAAAACGAGCTGATTCCCTCAGGACCGAGATCCGTTACACCGTACTCGCGCCCTCGTGACAGAATAACAGGGTCGGAGAGCACGACATGATGCTGGTAGATACCACCCTGTAGATCGCAAAGGACGTAGCAGCCGCCCGATACGTGATAGCTGAAGTGGCTCAAAGCCTGCATAACCTCTCCCCATGTCATAGAATCATCGAACCATCCGGAGTTGCTGTTGAACTTTTGATAGTTCTGAATGAACGGCTCACACAGCGCCATTGCACCAGCCCATTGATCTAGGCCGTCTTCTTGGAACGTCCATACCTCAGGGACGTTAATCTGGATAGTCTTGTTGATCATGTTTAAATCGTTGAATCGATTCACCATCTCCAAGGCTTTATCTGCGGCTTTGATGTCGAGTGTGAAGTAATCCGACTCGAAGTTCAAGCCGGTTTTGAACCACTTCACAACACATGCCTGCCCGCTGCGAGGTCCCGAAGTATACGTGCCCCTGGCGACGTGACGAAAAGCGCCCTCGGCAAAGGGATGCTGGAGCGCGTCATTTGAGAAAGCAGCACAGGTCGAGATATTGTATCGGCCGCTTGCAGAGACATCCGTAGACGGAACGTCGGAGTGGTGACCGTGGACGCACGTCACGCATCTTGACAACCCAATACCCTTGGCGTACTGGTTGGCAGTGTATGACGACTGAGGCAGCTCGCGGTCGCAGGAGGCGCATACACGCATGGCCGAAACTGAGGACAGGGTGAAGCCGATAGACGTTGATGGCTTGACGGGCTAGGTTAAGTCAAACCTAAGAAACCCGCTGTTATGCGCTATTAACTCTTCTGTAGGTTAAAGTCAGTTCGACCAATTATAACCCGTACTCTCTAACAATTTTGACATTTGGCCCTTCTTGTTCTGTTACGTGATGATAAAAGTCCCACTAGGATGCCAGGCACATTCCGCCCGCCAAGTTTAGCGTAATACAGTAAAGCAAGTACTATCAGACTAGCAGGTCAATAATAATATCTATAGTATATATTTAGGTTATTTAAGTTATATAGTTAAATACTTAGTTCTACCTATAAAACTGAGTTAATTTCTAGTATCAGAAGTACTTTAATACTTAGAGAAGATTAAGCTAGTACTTTTAAAACCCTTTTTAAGTTATATATTTACTATATTATTTTCCTAGCTTTATTTAATAATAATAAACTTAAATTCCTCTTATAAGTAATTAAATCAATAAAGTAAATTACTTACTTTATTAATTAAAATTATATTTATATAAACTTTATAGTTTAATAATTATTTTTATAAGTATTTTTAAAATTAATAATTAGATTTTATATATAATAGTATTTATTAAATTATATTATAAATAAACTTTAATTAATATTTATATATATTAATAATAACTTTTACTATTATATTTTATATAAAAGAAAGATTAAGTAATATCTTTATAAGTATTATAATAATTAGTATATTATAATAAGTTAGCTTATATAAGCTTCGAGCTTTATAATTTAAAACTTATTATATTTATATATAAAGTTAAAAACCCTAAGTATATTATAATAACTATATAATATTTCTTAATAAAGATATTAAAAGCTTTTATAAGCTTAAAAAACTAAGAGACTAAACCCTATAGCTTTAAGCTATTAAAAGCCTTATAGTTTATTAAAATATATAAGAATATATTAACTTTTATATAATTAATAAATTAGAAAAGCTTAATAAAGAAATATATTTCTTTTCTTTATATTAATTTAATTTCTTTTTTTACTTCTGAATCCTAATGCTATTAGTATAAAGCTAGAAGCTTAGTCTTCTATAAATAGAATCTAAAGCTTTAGCCTCGTAATATATAATCGAACTATATATACTTAAATAGCTTTCAAACTCAATAATAATTAGTTAGACTGAATAAAACTTTTCTTTATATTAATAAAGTTTATTTTAATATAAATAGCTTATACGAAAAGCTTTATTAATTATTTATTTAAATAATAATAATAAGAATAATAATAATTCTAATAATAATTTAAATAAATTTAATAAGGATAAGTTCCTTAACTTTAATAAAAACCTTTAATTATTAATAAATAAAGAAATCTTAAAGTATAAGATTTAAATCGATAGAAACTTAAATAATTAAAGAAGAAGGTTAGTTTACGAGAACTTAATAATTACCATATTAGAGTAATAATAATTAGAAAATAGCTTAAGTTAAAACCCTTAAGACTTTTAAAATTATTAAGAGACTTTAATAATTATAATATATTATTAAAAACTAAAAGCTTACTAACTTTAAGATTATTATTTAATTATAATAGAGATAATAATAATAATAATTAATTACTTTTTAATTTTAATTAGTTTTATTTTATAAATATAAAGAAATAAGAGATTAAGCTAAAGGGCTTTAAAAATATAATAAAGATTTTCAACTTAACCTTTTTATAATAATACCTTTAAATTACTTATAATAAGACTATAGTTTATATAAAGATCAATACTTTTAAAAAAGTAATTAGACTTTTAAAGAAAGTTAAGTAGAAATATTATAATAAATAGCTAGTATATTATATTAAGTTTTCGGCTATTAAGAAAATAAATATAAAAAAATAAATTACCTTCTTAAACTGTGTGGCGGCTAAAGCGCTGCCATTTGGAGCCGGTTCTGCCTCTATCCTCGGCGGCAGAATTGCCAGGAAAACGTCGCCGCTTTAAGGGCAACTATCTCCGTTCTTCCACCACAAGGCACCTGGATCTTCCTCCTAAGTACCGCAGAGTCCCTACTACAGCGCGTATCTTCTTTACGCAGCCGCCAACTTGGTCCTGCTTCCTGTTTCCTGTGAATAGTTAAGGTGTCCGGAAATGGCTAACGTGCTACAATGGCGCCCAAACGGATTTATTTATATGCTTGCAGCCTCGTGGCTTTTGCTTCTTACTTCTTATCGCAATATTATATTCGTTCCTTATTTATTCTTAGCTGCATTACGCCCACTATCTTCCAGTACCACCAGCATGGCCCGCAGTGTACCTTCTTTCAACAGCCCTGATGACTCCGATGCATCCTTCTTATTACAGAGTGATGACGACCTCTCCGATATTGACGGCGACGGGCACTCTGACTACGAGACCGACCCGACCGATGTAGATGATCTATTCGTACATGATCCCGAGGGCCTCAATATCGACATCGAGGATCAAGCCTAACTGTTTGAGGGGAATCTCTACCCACCGGAGTACTATCGACATGCTTTAGAGGGTTTCAATAAAGAGGCTTACGACAGCCAAGACTACAGCCCCGGCAGCACGCTGCTCTTAGATGCGACCGAGGAGCGTTGGCACGAGTATATAGCTATTACAATATAGGCTGCTTACACTAACTCAGATTCTTCCAGATATTGCAAGGTCCTTGGTCGCGAACCTTCCGCATGCTATAAGGCCCTATCGATTAAGCTATTATATAATTTTTTCGACTGGCGCCTGAATCAAAAAGTCGGCAAAGGCGGTAGGATTATACGGGGAACGAAAAAGAAGAGCTCCTTGGGTACATATTGGAAAGTATTCCGGCTCGTCTTCGAGAGAGCTACAGGGGAAAAGGTGGATCCCAAGATGAATCGAGGCATGCATAAGGTAGGTACTTGTTCTATGTTTCAAGTTTCTCCCGCATTCCACTAACTCCTTAGGTTCTTCGAGACCTAGCGAAGAAGCATAAGCTGAGCGATGAAAAGCGCGCGAACCGATGTATGACGATCGACGATCTAAAGGAGCAAATCGAGATAACCGTTTGCACAACTGAGAAGTCGTTCAAGCTAGGAGAGCTCCGAATCCTTGCTCCACTCAGCACTGAACGACACCTCCAGTGAACTCTCGATTGACACGAGCAACGACTAATTGAGTCCTACGTCTACGTTTGCGCCTGCGCGAAGGGCCTGCGAGACGAGCATGGCAAGGAGCGCTTCCCCCTCTGTATACACTCTGCAAGTGCCGTCGGGGTGGATGGATGGGGTGCCACCAAGCCCGGTGGTGCGAGCACCCTGCTTCATGGACTTTCGAGACAAAGCCGAAGTGGAAAGGGGGTTGGGTAGATCCTCTGGCTGATTCACCTGGCTCCGCAAGGAACAGCAGGAGCCGGTCAATACGATAGGGCTTGGATGGCGGCGTTGCAGGCTTCCATGGATGGGTGATGCTTGTTTCACATATTAGGCGCTCAGACTAGCCATACCACAAGTATGCATACACCATGGGAGCAGATAGCAGTGATAGGGCCTTGCCGTTGGTACTCATGTGACGAAGCCACCCACAGCTTCAGCTCCGTGGGAAGGGGGAAGGAAGAGCTGTATAAAGCTCATTGCTTCCCCGCCCCTCGATTAGCATCTTCTCCTCTCCATCTCTTCATCTGCGCCACCGCCAGCAAAGTCTCACCCTAACGATATGGCGTTTCGCCTACCATATTAGCCCCTAGCTTCCTTATCACAGGCGACCAATTTGGGGCTCCCGAAACCAGCACTCAGCAGAGATTGGTTCGATGGCCACGCCCTGGGCCCTACTCAGCACCGATGGATATCTGCCGCGAGCTCATTGAGGGCAACAGGGACACAGCAAAAGCCGTTACCTAGATTGACAGCTGGTTGGTGTCGACGATCCCTCCCCAATCGGATCCTTGCTGCAGAAAGTCGGGCATGCCACACCGTAAGTGTAAGGGGGGCCAGCTGAACCCCCCGGCCACCTGACCGGGCCGAAATCGCCCGACTTACAATAACACCGATTTCTTCAATTTTCAACTACATCAAGGCTATAGCCTAGCTGATCAAAGGGGACTAATATACCTTCAATCAGCTGATAATTTACATGCATCTGATCTTCTGATTGGCTCATGGCCCCGGTTGCGGCTGCTTCTGCCGAGTGTTCTACCTCCGATTTCGTGCCCGGACTAAGCATCGCTTATAAAGTCACCGGCCCCAGCGAAAAACATCTGTCTAGACCTAGAGTCATGCACCAAAAAAACATGTTTCGCAATCTATTTGTGTTCTTCGTTGTCATTTCTGTTTCCTACGGTCATTCGTGGGTGGAGAGGCTGATGGTTGTTGGACCCTATGGGGTCGCCGAGTTTGGAAAGCCAATATGGTCATGATCAGGCGTAATCATTGTTCGCCATATTCAATGTCTTGTTACTCCACCTTGGGATTGCAGTCCCAATGCACTGATCCACACGATAAGGTGTACGGTCTACGAGAACTCATAGACCCCTTTTCCGAAGCCTCTTCTCGCCCGACTACATGATTCCTTTATCGACACTTTCTTACTCGTTTCGCAGCCTACATGATAATTGTCGACATGAATGTGGACATGTTCTGGCATTTCCCTTACCGTCTTCGAGACGATGATGGGAGTGAATCACAGCTCCAGATGAGTGGCAATGTTCGAGGCGTACCATCATAGGTTCCTAATTTCACGAGACCACGCATAATTAGACACGGCGACCAAGCTCCTCGTCCGCATGAACAAAAGACTGAAGTCTGGGCTTCTACTTCTCACATCCTTGACCGCGTGTTATTCATGGATGGATTGCTACTTGACGAGATCATCAAGGCTTTCCCTCTTCCCCTTAATGATCCTTTCTTACTCTTACAACAACTATGGTATGTGGAACGGCTATTTGGGGAGCCTAGGTACCTACGAGATAAGGTGGTAGAAAATGACGCGGGATCCGGCAAGCCGAAGGATGAATTCGAGGACATGATGAACCGTTTAGGGGGAGTTACAATATATCCGAGCATAGCGTGGGCGACAGACGATGCAAATCGATTCACAACTGACATCTCGATTGTTGATATGATCGACGGCCTCACGAATCTGGGACCTTTGCTTCTTGAGCCCCTTGAAAGCTATATGGCGAAGATACCCGAGGTCGTCGATATGATCATGGACAAGGAACAGCCAGGGTCGCATGATCTGATGAGCGATGGAGCTTCTTTGACGTCGAGTCCGAGCCGCGATGATCTGATTGACGAGATGGAGTTACGCTTCTTGGAATTCACACGACACATGGTTACTGGGACCATGTGGAAGGACCTCGTTGGTATTTGCACCTTCGACTAATTTTCGTTCCCAAATACTGCATAGGCTCACCATGTGGTCGGCACAGAGAGTAGCAGACATGTTGGGTGACAGTCCTGGTCTAGAGTACCTAAAAGAAGGCCTTGGCCCACGAGAAGAGACTGCTAGGCATGCTGTCACGCATACACCAATTTTATATAAAGAGTACATCGACGCTATTGATGATTGTCACGATCCCCTGGAAATACGCCTGAGCTTGGAATCCCGAAGAAGAGAAGGAGGGAGATGCCTACGAAGATGATGAAGAGAGAGATCCTGGGCACCGCAGTGGTCAAGGACATGATCCCAAGGACGGCAAATTAGAGGAGGCGACGATGCCCTCATGGTTTGAAGATATTTCTAGAGGCTCGAGAGGACTTTTCAGATTTAGTTAGGTGTCACTACTTTCTTATACATTACATACTAATCTGGGGCCTGTCGGCTTGTTTCCTCTTGGTTGGCGCATTTAGGATTTCATGCCGATAATGTTTCGGGAGATTGCTATGGCCAGTCAATCAGCCACCGTTTTCAACATACATTGCTCGAGTGCATTGTGTTGCGTATAACGCGTTACGAGGGGTCTTATCAAGATGAGTGATTGAGTTGTATTTTCAAAAGAGGGCTCCCTTGGTTTGGGCTTCTTAAGTACCGGTACATGATCACGTGAGACGCGTGGGTCCACTATCCCTTACGTCTGACAAAACAAACAAACAATCGTTGTATCAGATAGTGCATTTCTCACTAACTGGAGAGCACAGTTGAGTTTATCCTTAAGTTACAGCGAATGTGCTAAATTCTTTTTGTTCGAATTTCAGGTCTAATCATGATGCCTGTCCGCACTGATTGTGTTTACACTAGATTTTGCTGCTGCTGTGAACTGGGATTTAAAAGTAATACCACTTTCGCCAACGGGTTACCCTGGGCATTAAAAAAGTAATAGTAATAAAAGAACTATGCCGCTCAACTCTATTGTTACCGCAGCTCGTGTTGTGTTTCGCTTTTCCATCCGCGCAGCTTCAATATAGCCTGATTGACAAATAAGATAACCCACTTCTTCTATAATTAGTGACTAGTTGCCACCGATAATGATCCTTCCCTTCGGTTTTTGGAGCCTATACTCCTTATACTGTAGTTGCAATTTTCTTTATTTCTTATGAATTATTAAGCTAAATTAAGCTTTTGCACTTTCTTTCGCGATCGTAAAGCGAAGCTAAGCTGTAACATTAGGACTACAACAGGTAAAAGAGATAGACAAAAGAGAGTCAACACCAGTATAATAATCGTGGCCAATGCGAACCATGTGCTAACAGAGGCAAATATTTTCCATGCGTCATCAGGCCTCGCAGCTATTACAACTTGCATCGCGGACAGAATCAACGACAGGGTTGCAAAAACGAAGAGTAGTGGAGGCCCGAACTCCCGTATAAACTGTCCGATATTTTGATGCTGCTCCGTGTAGAAAAGCCTGTGGAACATTCCGTTTCTTTGCGTCACACTCGGCTGAAAGATTCTGACTGCCCAGTTCAGCCATGTAAGACGGAGCTGGCCAAACTCCCATCGCGGGGACACTTCATGATCGCTGATGCTGCGGAAATATCGAATGTAATCCTCGAAATCACTATGAGAAAGGCCGTCGGCCGGCGGAATCAAGTCCTCCCTCAGAGCTATAGTGAAGTCGGATCGGTGGCGGATCAAGTAGGCGTATGTCCGCATGAAGCCGAGGGCGTGGGGACGACCGGGCCTACCGGCTGGAAGATGCGACTGCCAAAACTCGGGGCTTAAGAGGCAAGTCGGAAGTGGCTTGATATAGATTGTGTCTGAATCCCACAAAAGATGAAGATGGGCATTTTCCGTGATTCGGATGGTCCTTCTTTTGCGCAGCTGAACGTGCAAGGGATCGATGTGGGAACCAGACTTTCGAGAAATGAGGTCGAGGTGGGGGTATAGCGCTTCGAGGAGCTCACAAGATAGCTCATTGCTCAGGGTATGAGCAGCATCAGGTGGTATAAATTTGTCGTTGAGCTTATCAAAAGTGGCGTTTCCCTTGGGGGTTGGTTGTGTTGATTCTGAAGCGGCCATGCTGCCGGTATGCAGTGGGCAGAGTCGCGGCCCAGAGATGTAGGGTTTCCCTTGGTTTTGGAAGCATCGAGTACCGTATTATCTTGCAAATTTGAGTCAAAATGAGCCCCACGTAAGCCCCTGTCGGCCCACACGGCTTTTCTAGCCCTTGTCAAGGCCGCAAAACTCGACAAGCCTCTACAACCCCCGCATTTTCGTCAACTCGTCAGTTGCTGAAGCCTTAAACGATGGAAAACGCCGGCTTTTGCGATGTTGTGTGTGAGTTGCTGCAGCCTCGAGCCTAAGAAATAGCCAATTACAACAGACATTACAGATAACTTCGAAGATAGCTGCTGCTTCGTGGTCGGCCGGACCTATCAACTCGAATATAAGCAGCCCTCGAGCCCAGGCCAGCAAGTCGGCATTTTCCTCGTTAATTGAGGTGCTCATTGCGGTTAAATAAGGGAAAGAAGTCGTTATAAGGTTGAAGGTCTCATAGTCAATAATAAGGTGTATTGTAAGGTCGAATAACGCGGATGTTACGACTAACGTAACCAGGTCATCTAACATGGCCAGATGTGGATACAATGCCCACTATAACGGACCAATCATTGACACGGGACCCCAAACGTACAATAACAAAGGGCCATACGTCAGGAAGTCACGTGGCTACAACACACGTGACCACGACAGTGAATCGCTCAGACGCGATTCAGCGACGAGGATCGCTCGATCGCCCAGCGATCCAACAATCAAGCATCTATATTTACAACCACAGTCTCTACCTAGATGGATAGTTCTCAGCGACAGCTTTCAATACAATTGTCACCCTATTCATTGATCAACGACACCTTCAGTGAATATCACCTTTGACTGTAACAACCAACGCCAACGTACCCAACGATACATCGTGTCAGATAACCCAATACGACGCCCTGAGACTCCTGCGGATATAAACATATTCGGAATCTCTTCTTAGTCTATCTACCCTATAGCTAGATTAGGAACAAGACTGTTACATTACTGATCGTTTACGTAAGGATTTGGAAATAAGCAGCAGCCTCCGCTTGATTAGTAAGATAATAATAATTCTCTCGAGACACAGCAGATCGATTAATATAGACCTTATAATGCGTTAAGAATATTAACACTTCGAGCTGCTTGCAGCGAGAATACGAACGTTTAACGCGTTTAACAGGGCCTTTTGGAGTATATAACTTCGAGGTCAACGTCTTCGGCTTAGGCCCCGGCTTAGGCACCTTTAACGCCGCGTTGGAGTCGAGTTATTGTAACGGCTATTTCACAGAGGGGAAAGTCGGCTAGAGCCAGTAGGGGTCCCCAGCGGGGCTCATTTGACTCAATTTTGCAAGATTCTACGATAGTCTTGGTCGACATAATACCGCGCTAAAATTAGCGAAAGGCTAGTAGAGCCTTAAAGATTCTAAAAATGAGCAATCCTGCCACCCCGGCTTTCAGCTTTCAGTTTTCATGCAAGGCAGCATAATACTTCAGCCTATTGGCCTGTGGGCTTGTGATATGAGTCTTGCTATTGGGACGATGTGTTTTTGCTATTTGGACTATAACCCACTTTTTCCAACGCCATAACGACCCACAGACAGCAACCAAATGTACCCTTACTAAAATTACAATGTAAACACACTAAAAAAACAGTATAAAAAGCAGGCCGAAAGTTCCCTTGATGTCTGACGCTAGAGCAGCCGTTTTGGTTCGAAATGAAGCTATTCGCACAGCCAAAAAGGTCAAGTTTGAAGCTTTTGAGAAGTTGACCACGTCGTCGGGTCCGACCTAGGCTGTTGACCTTGACGGAAGCCGTTGACGAAGGAAGCTGTTGACGAAGGAAGCTGTTGACGAAGGAAGCTGTTGACCTTGAAGGAAGCTGCTTGAATTAAATCCGTTATTCTATGGGGCTGGTAGTTAGCTCGACAGCAGCTAGGTAAATTTTGCACTGTATCCCACTAAAAATACATCGGGCAGCCGTCCTCGGGGCTACTAAGTGGGGGGAATTGTGGGTTATAGTCCAAATAGCAAAAACACATCGTCCCAATAGCAAGACTCTGTGATATTCCGTCCATCTCACTATGAACCTATTAGACGCTATTGAGAATCCCCACCGACCCCTCTTGAAGGCGACGACGCATCTGCATGTTTCAATTATGAGTAATTACTCAGTTGGAGCAATCGGCCATATTCTTGCAGCCTGACTTTGCAAACTCTCACCTCTCCTTTCCCTAATGTTCCAAGCATGCCTGAAGACGCTCACATTATGCGCGGCGAATCGAATCGTTCGGCTCAAGATGGCACGAGGGGAAGCAGTCCAGAGACTGATGCACACCTTGCCATCGAGCCTGATGAGGACAATTTGCTCCGGAAACCTGTCCTGGTAATTGCGGTTGGCATTCTGTCGCCTCATCTTGGATTCTGCTGGTGGCTGATGCTGGTGAGCTTCCCGGCCACGTATTATTACACTCTCTTTGTCATAAGGTCTCTTCGATCTCCTAGAGTATGTGGCCTTCTCAGCTCTGAAACGACGAGGTTTGTGCTCCAAACAGCCTTGTATCTTTCAGGTCTTGCGGCAATGCTCGCGTGGTGCATATCTATAACACCACTCCACATCTTTGCGCCGACCGTGATGGATGTTTGGACACCGTATGCGGTACATGATCCGTTACGTATGACAGAGGTAGTGTACGATCCAGGGCATAATGCGAACGTTGAGTAAGTTGCATGGCGACTCTACAGAGGGACTTTCAACTAATTGAGATTCAGTATTTTCGCCATTCACGGATTGGGATCTAGACCGGAGAGTGCCTGGACTTATGGGTCGAATGAGACCAAGGTCCGCTGGCTTTCCGAGCTTCTTCCAACAGCAGAAGGATTAGAAGATGCTCGAATCGTCATGGTAAATCACCAAACGCGGTGGGATTCGAACACAGCCTATATGGAGTTGAATGATTATGCATCTGAGCTTCTCGAGCACATCGAGAGTCAACACAAGGTAGTAACACCTCCTCGTAGCAAAATGTGCTAATATGAAACCTTGTTTGTAGGCCAATCCTGATCGTCCCATTATCTTTATTGCGCACAGTTTTGGCGGACTACTGCTGAAGAAGGCAAGAAGCCGGCAAACATGCCTCGATATGACATATAGCTAATGTAGACACACCCAGGCTCTTCTCTTAGCCAAGTCTCGCTCAAAGGATGTAGCGGAAATGACCAAGGGAATCATCTTTCTCGGAGTACCTCATCGGGGCACCAATGCCGCATTTGTAGCCTCTTGTCTCTCGTGTATGGCATTCTTCCGCGGTTCGTCGTCGAATCTACTGGAGTTTATGACGGTCGATGGTCCGGGGATTCTAGATCTTGAATCCGAGTTCTACGACGCATATGTCCTTCCATATTATCCATACCACCAACAACCGTACATTTGTGACGTGCTGGAGATGCGCCCAGAACGTATGGGCAAGTTTGTACTGGGATCGGTCAGTGATGCAACCCATGCTGGCATTCGTTTCCCCTCACTCATGACTTTAGATTGTGCGGCCAAAGCACGGCCTCCTTCGACATGGTCGAATTTTCGCGCTGGACACTGATCACCGCGGATTAAACAAGTTCTCATCCCACGATGACCCTAATTTTCACGTGTTTTTGAGAATTCTATTGCAGGCCAAGTCCCATGCCTTGCAACCTAGTGCGTACCTCAAATAGTGGAAAAGGTCGCGCGAGCCCGTTAAATAACCATGCACTAGATCCATTTCGGGCGTCTGATGTTTCTCGCCCTTCAAATTCACCGACTGAAGCATCCATAAACCCTTCAGACATTGTCGATTTTGCGTCTTACGGCATGATAGGGGCGACAAGAGACAGAATGACTGCCTTTTTAATTAGCGGCCTAGAGGAATTGACAGCTTCGTTCCTGGCAAAGGACCGAAATAGACATGGCAGCTACTTCACCCCTCGTGTCCCCAAGATGGCCGTGTATGGGTGCTTGATCAGAGTATGGATTGGACAGGCCATGAGTTGGGCGATTTTCAAGCTTTTGGAGGGAGCTACCAGCTTTGAGATCCGAATCTTCCAAATTCTCTTCATTAATATCGCCGTACGTATTACCTTTTTTCCACGGTTAGGGGGGCTTTGCATAACTGGTTCTTATAGATCGTGCCTATCCAACTCACCATCGATCATGTAGCAATGGCTGTGGTTGCTGGTGCCCGAACATACCATCAACTCACGGCAACAGTAAGAGCTGGATTCATGCCGTCAATCAAGGTCTATTGGATTGTGGCTCCCATCTGGATCTTCATCGCCCACACATTTCTATTACCGTTTACCTGGCCAGCCTTTTTTAATATTGGGTGCTTTCTTATTTTGACGTATGGGAACACTGTGGTCAAGAAGAAACGATTGGCTGCTTTACGGAGGAGACATTTCGGTGACGGAAGTGGGAGAGGGACAAGTGCCCCCCCATACTAAGCTAAAAGATCTACCATTTGTACCTAGTATAGATAGCGGTTATATATTCTGATATACCCCCTCAGGTTTTAGTAAAGTTAAGGCCTACGCTGTATTTATTATTTATAAGCATAGTTCACGCCCCAAGTGTATGAGAGAGCCTCGTATCTTCCAGAATGCCGGATCAGGAGCACCCTCATCATCGTTGTCGTCTCCCTCGATATTGGCGGGATCACACACTGGGGATTGCAGTATCTTAAATAATGTGCCAGACGGTGGTGTGGATGGGCCAAGGTATACAAGAACCTTGCTTGCGCCAGCGTAAATCCTGGCCACCAGCAAGACTTGGTGGCATCGCTCTTGTACATCAGCCTGATTAATGTCCTGTTCCGGGGAGGGTGACGGGGTGGCGGGAGGGCGCTGTGCAGGTTGGGCGTGACACGCTGCCTATCGAACTTGTGTACATGATACCACTAACGTCCCAAGTTGCAGCCGTATTCGTCACCGCCTACACTCTCTACCTTATTCCGTCCAGGAAATCATCGAATCAGGCGCCCTGGCATATTGTTATCCATTCTATGGGTATCAGTATTGCTGTCATCACAACCTTTGCGACCGCGATTGCGCTTTCGACTACCGGAAACGTCCCAAACTTGATCCGGCCACACGGCATCTTGTTCATGATCAGTTCTATAGTAGGATATCGGCCTCCAGAGAGCCGGCAACCAGGTCATCTTTTAGAAATTGCCCTGGCTTTAGACGGACAACCGAGCCTGGCTCCGCCTGTCCCTGATAGATTATCATTGCCACAGCCCTGATGCCACTACACGCTCTCTCTAGCCGGACCTTGACGCCGCTTGTTGCTCCAACCTGAAGGTTCCAAATATCTGACGCTTAACGCAAGAGGATATCCCACTCTGAGGTCCACAAATGGCAATTTCCCGAGGGAAACTAGCATCAGGAATCGAGTGACGGATGAATTTCAGTACTACAAACCGTCATTGGGTGAAAGGGTAACCTCGAAGCTCTCCGCCGTGTCTCGCAGAAAAATCGGCGAACTCTTAGTGGAAAGAAGAAGCTGGTATTTTACCGTATAACATAGGCCCGTATGAGGCTGGGCCTAATAACCCTGTGGGCGTGGTGTAAAGCTACGAGAGGTACTTATCCTACGGACAAATGATGTGGCAGAAATGTACTATATATATTGGCTATTAGGAAAACCTATCAAGTACCATACATTGCTCATAATACTGTAAATTTGAACTTCCCGGCCTCCTCTTCCTTTTCTTTAGGGACCTCGTTAAGTCTATCACAAGAGCTCCAGCGGCAATATAAGGGAGTTGATCTTGAATAGGACCGTATACGACTGGCACGAAGTCCTGTGGCCTCTCAACAGGGCCTCGTGATGGCCCTTTGTATGGCCTTTTTGGAGGCTCAAAAGCCTCAGAAGCTATGGCAGTCTCCTCATCTGCCTGATCGTATTTGTGACTGATGGATTGTCTGCGGCTGTGTGATTGGCGGCACAGAAAGCTGCCGTATAGGTACTTGTGAGACACCAACACTTATAGGTTCCAAGGCAACCGAAGTAATACAAAAATTCACATGTTTCTAAGGTGATGGCACCATATTATCTGCGACGACAGTGCTCCGTTGTCGCGTTGAGTATCGTACTTGGAGGGCCGCTTGGGACCGCGGATTACGCCCCGTGACGGCGAACTCCCGGCCGAGGACGAGTTGGAGGTGCGTGCGGAGGACTCGGTGGCACAGGCCGCCCCGCGACCTAGAGCCAGCTATGAACGCCAGCCAGCCGCTGCAGACGAGGCAATGCAGTACCTTCTCCCGCCATCCGATGGCCGTTGCACCGCCCATATCAAGCCCTCAGACTATATATGCAAAGGGACTCAACGGGCATCCAACTACAGCTCAATGTACCCAGAACTCCACGTTGATAAAGGAGATATCATCACGTTGCAGTACCAAGAAAACAGCCACATCACCCTACCCCAGAACACTCCTCAGAAAAGTAGCACTGGTTACGTCTGGATATACGGAACCTCGTGGCCTTCTCCAGAAGACAAGATTCAGTCCATTCATAAAGTTTGGAACGAGGAGGGGACTGGATGCGACAGAAGGGGAAAGCTATTAGCAATACGTCCCTTCGATGATGCTCGATGCTATCAGCGGAATGACGGGACTATTTCCAGACAACGTTAAAAATAATTTCCTAAGAGTTCAAAGCCTCCCCAGTATGGAGACTTATGGTGCCAGAGCATTATTCGTCTTCCTTACGACATCGAGAACAGTACACCTTATTATAGGTGTGGGACTGGCCATCAAAGCCTACAGCAGAATATCCTTACGGACAGACTGAGAT
Organism: Trichothecium sympodiale; assembly: GCA_003012115.1. Classification (NCBI taxonomy): domain Eukaryota; kingdom Fungi; phylum Ascomycota; class Sordariomycetes; order Hypocreales; genus Trichothecium; species Trichothecium sympodiale. The sequence continues at coordinate 79,833 of PXOB01000056.1, read as the reverse complement.
CTACACGACCTGTATAGATCTCAAGGTGAACGACGTTGCTAGGGTGGGATCGATAACTTACACTGAAGGTCAAGACTTAAACAATGCTGCTGTCGAGTCTCAACTGTATGATTACGACTGAGAAATATCATAGACATACATGCAATAAATTCTTTTTCTCCTCTAAGTACTCAAGTTAATAAATCTCTTACCATTGTCCATAGTAGAGAACCATATAGGACCTACTGATTAGCCATTCATGAAATAATTTTCACATTACCAGATTCGGGATATGATTCTTGCAGGCTTCACAAACAGCTAAGTCGTACCTCCTATTACATGCAGGATTGCCCCCGTCCACGGTTCCAATCCAAATTACGGCTTGCAAGACTAACGCATTAAGCAATGACGCTGACCTGCCGTAAGCTATTGCGTAATTACATTACCAGGGCGACTTGCCTGTATTATATACTACTAGTCTAGGGCGTTTCGTTCTTTTATTAGCTTAAGCTATAATAAGCAGCATATATAGCTATATAATTAAGTTATCCTATAATAACCTTATTACTTTATATTATCCTAGTTATTAAGCTAAATATAAATAGTTTAATAAAGACCTTAAAGGCTGTTATAGAATTAAAAACTTAAGAAACTTCAAGTAATTCTTAAGTATTAGGATTATTTATAACTTTAAGTAAAATAAGATATAATTATATTAGAAAATAAAAAAGTTAGTTTTCTATAATAATTAGAAAGCTAATTTATATGGTTACTATTATATGGCTTAATATAGCTCATACTATATTAAAGCTTACTTAATTCTTAATTAACTTAAGCTTTACTTATATTAAGTATATATAAGATATAATAATATACTTCTATAGTATAAAAAGCTATTAATCCTTTATAATAATAAAGCCTTAGATTTTAAAAGCTTATTAATATATTTTATAAAAATAATTATAATTATAAAAGCTTATAAGGATATTTTTTAAAAGTGTTTAATAATATTATTAATAAAAGTAAAGCTACTTACTATCTTATAAGCTATATAAGAGTTTATTACTTTCTATAAAATATATAAAAATATTAACCTTTAGTTTAGTAAAAACTTTATTAAATATAATAATTATAAAATATTATAATTATTAAATATTAAAATCACTATAAGAAAATATGATTAAGCTAATTATAAAGCTTTACTATATTAATATTAATAATTATTAATTTTATTAAGAAATTGATATTAATAATATAAAAATAAAATAAATAATAATTATAGAAATATTTACTAATAGCTTTATTAAAGCTTTAATTAAGTAGAATTCTTTAATTTTCGAGAATAAATTAACTTCATAAAGCTACCTTATATTAACTTCTTATAGGATAGCTTAGTTATATAGCTATGTGTGCTGCTTATTATAGCTTAAGGTTCGGGCTTAATATAAGGTAATTAAAAGTCTTATTTAAGTATACGGAAGAAAAGGAAGTCTAAGCTAAATATATAAATTACCCCTTAAAGGAAGAGGTTTGATTTAAAGGGTAATAGGGTAAATAAACCCTTATTTATATAAGTTATACCTTATATTATACGATTAGCTAGATTAATATTAGTCTATGCTAGCTAGGCTTCTTACTTAAGGTAAGAGGCTATTGCTATTATTCTAATACTAGTAGTTTTTCTTTTATAAATTATATATATTACTTCTTTTTAAAAGAAGTTAAATAGAGGAAGGTAATTATAAATAAAGAAATCTCTTTATATATATAGATATTTATATTATAATTATATATAAAATATATTTCTTATATAGTTTTTCCTTCTATATATCTTATGCTCGAAAGTATATATATATATTTAAAGCAAGCTTTATTCTTTCTTTAATAGCTTGCCTTACTCCTAGCTTCCTATATATAAAAAGGTATATAAGCGCCTTTCTTCCTTTTTTCCCTTTTTTTTTTCTTTTATATAGTATTACTAATAGTAGTAGTAGCCCTTATATACTTATTAGTCTTTTTATTATTCTTTCTTATTAATATTAGCCTTTTTTAGGTTTTATATTTTAAATTATTAACTTAATTAATTACGAAAATCGCTTTATTACTATATCGACTATCTTACCCCTTATTAAAACTATCTTTAGCTATATTATATATTATATATATAGCTATTACTATTACCTTAGTTTTCTAACTTTTTCTAAAGTAAATTATATTATAATATTTAATTTCTATATAAATATGTATATATTCTTTATAGCGCTTTATATTCTTTACTAACTATATATAGCTTAACGAGATATATATTTACTTATTTCTAAACGTTAATATTAAGCTTTATATACTTATTAAGGAATTAGTATACTATATAATTACTAAGATTGTTTAATGCAAAGGTTATTTTTATACTATCTTTATATAAAGCTATAGTATTATTTCTAAATCGTACTATATAAATAAGTATTATAATAATAATTATATACTTTTTACTAAATATAAGGTTTTTACTAATTATTAAAATAGTATATATATATCTTATATTTAAGCTTTATATAGTATTTATTATATATTTATTTAATAAAAGATTAAATAGCCTTTTGTTTTAAATATAAGAATAGGAAGGATAATAAGGATAATAATAAATCTAAGAATAAGAGTAACTTTAATAATAAAAGTAATTTTAAGGAAGAGAGTAATTCTAAAAGCAAAAGTAATAATAAGGATAAGGAGGCTTAGGGTATAATTCTTAGTCATCCTATAGTAATTAATTAGAGCTAGAATATTTCTAAGTTATTATTCTTTAGCTTATTATAATTAATATTAATTTTTTTTATTCTTTTAATAAATACTTTTACTTATATTATTATTATATTTATATTAATAAGCTTCTCTAAGGCTATATTTAGTATTTTCTTTATATAGGTATTAGCTAGATTATCTTTACTATTAATTTAATATAGCTTAGAGATTTCGTGCTTTTTATATACTTCCTGGATTAATATAATATGAATTATTAATTACTTTTTATATATTATACTTAATTATATAAAGTAATCGTAAAGGGATTATAAGTCTATATGAATAATAATAAGGATTAAAGGGTAGTTTAAGCATACTATAATTTACTTTAATATAATACTTAATGCAATTATAATATTAAAGCTACTTATTATACTATATAGCTTACTTATTAAAATAGTTTTAATAACTTACTTATATTTAATTAAGTTTTAATATATAATATTACCTTTAACTATAAAGTCTTTTTCTATATATATTTTATTTCTAAAAGTAATAACGAATTTAAATTATAAGCTTAAGTTTTTATTATTAATAAAAGATCTATTAGTAAAAATAAATAATTTAGGGCTAGAAAAATTAAGAAAAATAAACCTTAACCTTCTAGTAGGATTTTAAATTTATTAAAGCAATTATATATTTAAATTCTTTATATCTTCCTCTTAAAGCTCCTTAACTTATATTATAATTAATAAATTATATACTACTTTAAGTTAATAGATTAACGAGATGTAAGCGCCCCTAGCTTACTATATAATATATTATTAAATAATATTTCTAATCTTTATACTAATTATTATTAAGTATTTAGCTTAATTTTTCTATATAAAAATAATATTATTACTAATAAGCTAAACTTTATTACTATTAAACTTAATTATTTAATTACAAGTAAAGATTATTTTAAATTTTATATAAAACTTTACTTTCTTAAGCTCTATATTCTCTTTCTTAAAGAAAGTTTTTATAATAATTAAGAAAGTATAATTTATTTAAAGGCTTATAATTATAAATTCCTTATTGCTAGTAAATAAGAATAAAAAATAAGGGTTATATATAGAAATCTTTAATCCTGAAGCTTCCTAATAGTACTTATAGTATATTTTAAACTAATATAGCTTTATTTCTACTAGACTATATAATAAATATATAATATATAGGATTATACATTTAAGGTATTTCTTTTTTATTTCCTTTAATAAATAAGTATAAATAGCACGGGATAGCTAATTATTAGACTATATATATACTTAAGTAATATCTTATAATTTGCCTTAAGTATTAAAGTTATAGATTAATATTAATCCTAAGGCTAGGATAAATTATTAGCTTATATATTAAATAGTTAGGCATTATAGTAAAATAGTCTTTTTTCTTTTATCTCTATACCTTTGTATTATTAGCTTTAACTTCTTATATAATTTAATTATCTTTCCTTTAACTTCTTATATAAGCTTAGTTTTAAAGATATATTGATTATTATATATATTTAAATCGTAATATATAAACTCGAATATACTTTAAGCAGATAAATTATTAATTTCATAAGTATTAGACTCCTCGAAAAGATTACTAAATATAGTAATTATATTATTTTCTTAAAGCTTTGTTATGAATTTATAATCATCTTTTTCCTTTTATATAAGGAATAATATACTAACTTATACTATAGCTTTCTAAGGTTGTTTATAGTATTTTAACTATAGCTATTCAATTACGACTTTAAGAGAGGGCTCTCGGAACTAATAGTCTTTATTTTAATTATTGTATTAAACTTATTGCTTATAGTAATATAATTTAATTTATATATATTTAAACTTTATTAGACTATTAATTATATTAATAATAATATCTATATCCTAGATTGCATAGATCTTATATAAACTTTACTAGCTTTTTTTTTATATTAAATTAATATTTTGCTCTAGAGGGGTAATATAAGTATTTTATCTATATTTAGCTTATTCTAGGTATTAATTATATAATAGATATTCTCTTTCATATAGATTTCTTAAAGTTCCCTTATTACTTTATAGATTACTTTTATATATTTAAAAATAATTAGCAAGGGAGCTAAATCGTTTATAATCCTTAAGTATATATTAAATATTAAAAAGGTTAATATAAGACTATTTAAACTAGCCATATTATCTAAGGCTTTTATAGCTATTGAAAAGATAGTTTTTTTTATTTATTATACTTTTAATCTTGGCTTAGATAATATTAAATATTTTTCTTAATAATAAGTAAGCGCGTTTAACTTTAGGAAAGTAGCTATTTAAAAAGATATTATTAAATCAATAATATAAAATATATTATATTTATTAATATATATAATATTTATTATTACTTTATAATTAAATTAATAATTATTTCTAATTAAAAATTTAAATTTTCTTAATATTTAATTATATATTTAATAATAATAATAGAACTTTTTAATCTTATAAAAGATTTTCTTATTTATCTTATAGCTTATATTATAAAATATTTTATATAATTTCTTTATATAAGAATAATTATATTATTTACTTTTATAATTATATCTTATATATTATCGAAATATACTTTTAATTAATTAATATCTTATAATAAGAAAAGGAAGGGGGTTTATATATTAAAGATATAATATATAACCTTCTTTAAGGGGTTATTAATATATATTAAACTTATTAATTTAATAATTTTATTACTATTAAAATAAACTTATATAGAACTAGGAATCTAGTTAATCTTTATATAAGGGTTCTCTTATATATATACCTTAAGCTATAGCTTACTAACTGTTAAGAAAGCTAAGGTATTTATATCTTAAAGTTTACTTTAATAATCCGCGTAGTATTGGTTATTAAGTATGAATTAAAAAGCTAAGGTAACCTTATCTATTTAATAAATATCTTTACTTATTATATAATAGATAAAAGCAGTATTAGTAAGGAATATAATAGCTTTTTTATTAATATCTCGATTCTAATTATCGTCCTTACTATCTGACTAATCTAGGTTATCTTCCCTTTTATCTTCTCCTTTATATTACTAAAGGTAGGTTTCTTATTCCTTACTTATAGGGGGTTCCTAGTTAAATATATTATTTTAAACTAAATACTAGTTCCTAGCTTATTACTACTCCTAGGGTATATATTTAATTAATTAGTAATTTTTGTTTTATATATAAAGTATTTCTTCTAGGTAGCTTAAGTATTTAGCTTTTTAAATTACTATATATAAAGAAAGAACTTGAATTATTTAAAATAATTACTAAGCGAGTTATTCTAGCAATTAGAACTATACCTTTAGTTAGTATAATAATTTTTTTATATCTTTTTATTTATATTAATAGCTGCTTTTAATACTTTTAGTATAGTCTAGGATAGAATAAAGGTCTTTATAATATACTTAAAGTAAACTACTATTTAATGCTTGCATATATATAAGCTTAAGGACTAATTTATATATATAATAGAAAGTATTATAAATTATCTCATTAGATTAATAATTCCTTTTAAAGAGTTTCTATAGGAGCTTAAATTACTTAATTAATTTATCTAAGACTTAAGTCTTATCTTAATTAAGATATTTACGCTATATAAATTAGAAATTAATATTACTTTATTCTTTTTCGTATATATTATACTTTAAGTAATTATTAAAGTACTTATTAAATATATTGTAGATTTAATCTTATTATAAGTAAGGATTAATATAATTATTATATAATTAGGTATTATTGCTTAAGATTTTAGGAAAAACTATATATTATTAGCTTTCTTTAATCTTTAGAAGGTTATATATATATATGAATATATATATTTTTCTTCTAGCGGGTTATATAAATAGCTAGTATAATTATTCTTTTTATCTCAAATCTTAATAAATATTATATATTTATTTATCTCGATAATTTTATTCCCTTTTAGCTAGGGAGATACTATAAGGCTTTAAGGAGTATAGGAATTATCTTAATTCTCTAATATTAAAGTTTAGCTCTAGTAAGTATCTATTTAATAAATATATAGGCTAAAGTAGTCTTATAGTCCCTAGGATTAGAACTAAGTATTCTAATCTTACTATTTATCTAGTTTATTATTTATACTTTATTGAGGGAAGATAGACTAGTAGGTTAATGATAATTAAGAAAATTAGTATAAAATATAAGCTTATATTTAAGTATCTTCGTCTAGTCTTAAGGTCTTAAGAAGGTTAATAGGAGAAAGTAGTAATAGTAGTTAACTTAAGGAAATAAAAAGTAATACAAACCTAGCTCTTCTTTTTCCTTTATCTTTCGTTTCTATTTCCTCTAATTGCTTTTTTTATATAAGGGATATTAAGCGTTTCATAAAAAAAGCTTTTAAATATTTAAATTAGATCTCCTTTTCCTTTAGTAAAGCTATTAGTTCTTTCTTAAAAGACTTTATAATATTATTATAATAATTATTTATCTAGCTAGAGAAGTTATTATAGAACTTATTTAAAAAGTATTATCCTTTATATTATAATATAGTATAGTATTCGTAATATATTTTATAGTATATATAGTAATCTTTCAATTACTTAGCTTTTAATTAAAATCGATTTTATTATCCTGTAGAAAGAGTAAGATATATTTCTTTTAATAATCGAGGTTAATATTACTTCTTTAAGTAGCTTTTTTATATATAATATCTCTTTAAAAAAGAGAGTCTTAGGCTACTTACGAAGGGCTTATAGTTATCGAGATAATAAAGCTTAAGCTTATTTAAATAACGAGGCTTATATTTATCTAACAGTTTTAACTAAAGCATTAGGGAAGCTACTTATAGATTTAAAGAACTAGTCTTCTAGCTTAAGCTTAGGGGATAAGTATAAGGTTATTATAAAAGGTAGTTAGCTAGCTTAAATCTAGTCGACTATTTAATAGGGTTATATAATTATATATAATTATATTACTTTTTTATATAAGGGCTAAGGGACCTTTATATAAGCTTTATAAGTAGTCTCTATATAAAGCTTTCAAGAGTCTATATAAATTAAAGATTTAATTTTTCTTTTTAATATATTATAATAGCAATAAGTCTTAAAGGATTTAATATAAATAATCTAATCTTATAGGATATATACTTATCTCTTTACCCTTATTAATCTATAATTATTATATAATTAATACTATATAATTATTAATTAGTATAGGATAGTTTAATTATATAGCTATATATATTACTTATTATAGCTTAAGGTTCGGGCTTAATATAAGGTAATTAAAAGTCTTATTTAAGTATACGGAAGAAGAAGAAGTCTAAGCTAAACGTACGAGTTACCCTTTAAAGGAAGAAGTTCGATTTAAGGGGTAATAGGGTAAATAAACCCTTATTCGTATAGGTTATGCCTCGTATCGTACGATTAGCCAGACTAATATTAGTCCGTGTCGGCTAGGCCTCTTGCTTAGGGTAAGAGGCTATTGCTATTATTCTAATACTTCCTTTGATTAGCTTCAAAATACTAAAATTTTATATTTATTTTATTATTTATATGTAACTTATAACTTTAAATAACCTTAAAAGCTAGGGGGGTATATTAAATTAGTAGGTTAAGAATAATATCTATAATATATATTTAGGTTATTTAAGTTATATAGTTAAATACTTAGTTCTACCTTTAAAATTAGGTTAATTTCTAGTATCGGAAGTACTTTAGTGCTTAAGGAAGATTAGGTCTAGTACCTTTAGGACCCTTTTTGGGTCATGCATCAATACACCGTTTTCCTAGCCCTATTTGACAAGTACCGACAAGGGGTCAAAAAGCTACACCTTTTTGAACTTGGTGGCATCAAACTCACTGCTCTCGAGGCTCTTGGAGAAGGTCCTGATGCTGCCTACAAGTACATTCAAATGCCATGGAGTGCCGCTTCCACATCACCACAACGGCAGGCAAAGGCCCCCAACTGGACCCATCTCCAAACCTTCTTCTTCCTCGAGAAGCTCCGTGAAGCTCGGATCGAGGGACTGCTCGCGAAGCAGAGGCAATCCGCCCTAGAATCGTCTTCGGGGGCTTTACCGAGACGTTTCGAAGACGATTTCCGGAGCGTGAGTGGTTGGTATCATCGGGCACATCATACGACGAGGTAATAGTTAGGTTGTAGATGAGCAAGACGCAGGAGGCGGATGTGCGCACCAAGCACCCAGAGACAGCGCACGAGGTGCTCGCGCAAGGCCTATTCATCTCGCCCCCTGGCTCGCGAGGCCAAATCGATTGTGAAGCATGGCTTCTGATCTTCTTGAACGACCTTCCTGCCAACCGCAATGCCTCCAAGGCGCAGGATGACGAGACCTTTGAACAGATCCTGGCTCACGTAGCTGCTGGTGACGATACAGGAGCCGATGAAGATGATGAAGATGATGGTATCAGTGCGATCATGGATGGGGTTATTATGCGCATGGCAGAGGAAGTAGTTAGCCCGAGCCCGCAACGGCAGGTGAAAGCTAGAGGATTAGATGATGACCTAGGGAAATATCCTTTTGGCCTCTCAACACCTAGCCTGTCTGAATCGGTCAGTCGGTTGGCGACAGAGACCACTGTTTCTAACCGTACAACAGGTAACATTTAGCCCGTGTATCCCGATCTCGAGCAAATAAACTTCCTGCAACATGGGCGTTGCTGGCTATCCAATGATCGCACACGTATTTTCTCTTCTACAAAAACCCCCTGTACCCCTAGAATCCTTGGACTCTCGTTTTCTGTTCAGGATAACAGAGCCTCTTTCAGATAAACATGGTCTTTTTCGCGTCGTGCAACTTGGAATGAGCGCAACATTCATCGCGTTTCATTAGTCGAATTCCATGTAACGTATTGCGGTACAATCGCCAACACTGCCATGAATGCAGCCGTCTTTTGCAAAGGCAATATGAATTATGCAATTGTTTGTATAAATCCCAAACCCTTTCCCTTACATCGTAGACTATGTTGAAGTTCATACTTTCCAGAAACCATGTCTATCAAGGAGTATAGTAGGATGAATCAGCGTCCTAGGGCTAACAGAACGAATAGGGAAGGATAACCAAGAACAATGGAGCTTGAGTGATTCTTCAGGAATCCAGCTGCCATTGACCACGGCGACTGGGCCTTGCATAAGCCCGAGTACCCCGGCTGATAATAATGTCGGGATCGAACCATTTCGAAAATCCTTACGGGCCATAGAGATGATCAGCCTAGCTCATGTTATGGGTGCCGTCAAGACTCTTGGTCTTGATACGAGGGGCATGTTTGACATCCTATGCCATACAGCTGCCCGATCAGCGGCAAGTATGTTTTACCCGCACAAGATTGACATGATTAATGCCAGACAGATTCTGGCAACACTGGCTGTTGCTATGGCAGACAATGACCTCAGATCTCCGATGGTAGACTTTGCGTTATCAGAGTGGGAAACTGAGCACAGATCGGTTCTAGAAGACAAAGACGATTTATCTGCACAATACTACCCAGAGTCAGGCTTGCCTGACGTTCCAGGCCGCTGTGATGCAAGCTTAACAAAAGTCATGCTCATAGGTCTAGGTGTCATGGAGCAAGGCATGGCTGCCTGTCTTAAGGATAAATGTCTACTTATAGCGCATGATAAGAGCACCGAGCAGTGCAGGGAAGCTGCTTCCGGAGGGGTAAACATCGTCACTGATTTTATATCGGTTCTGAACCATGTTGACCTTGTCCTGATTGTGGTCGGAAATTGCAGCCAGATCGATGAGATCCTTGCCCAAGCTTCCAGCATTCTTTCGTTGAGAAAGGACCGGTTGGCAATCGTCGTCCACACTACAATGTCGGCAACGGCATCCGCCGGGATTGCGAAGAAGATTGAGAGAGTCAACAGCAACGTGGGCTATGTAGAAGCCCCAATATCCGGCGTCCAGATCGAGCATATAATGGCGATATTTTGGTGATTATGTATCCCCAACGCCCAGAACAATGTTGCTGAGGCCTCTTAGATGATTCTTTCTGGGGAGAAGCCGGCTGTCTCTTCAGCTCTACCAATCTTACTCATTAGATAGCGGTTTAGAGAAAATTGTCAACCAGCTTCTGGCTAGTCATTGGCCGCTGACCACGAGTGAGCAAAGTTGAAGACGTGCTATCCCCATGTTTCTACAGCGGAAAAAGCTTAATGGGCCTCGACAAGATCTACGTGGCGGGAACCCTTTCTGACTTTAGGCCAACGTGATGGCTATGTAGCCCGGAAGAGAGTGTCTTGCAGGCTCGTTATTGATAAGCCATTCCTGCCTTGATGCACCTAGACCTACGGCCAAGCATGTGTGTAGAGCCAGGAAAATATTGGCGCCTAGAGGCTACATAGGTTGCCGAGCGAGAGACATACTGAAATGGGAGCATACTACCCTAGGTACTTCTGGTGAATGACTCTCCGCATCATGGCTGGCTGCCGTAAGAAACTTTCTTTTCGAGATGTCATATATGCCTGTTGCATCAATTTCTTGCTTGATCAGCCGTATTACCAATGCTATAAAAGCAAGCGGACTTTCGATATTATCCATCTTCCGTCGCCGCGGTCGGTTGGGCATCACCCCAATCTTCCGTTTGACCACTCGCCTCGGTGCGCAATACAAAAAACCTCCGCGCCGTTTTTCGGGCTGTCGGCAGCGCGCTCTCGCAGAGAGGGGGGGAGAACCTGCCCAAAAGGTCGAGGTTTCCCGATGGACCGATCAGCACGTTTGACCGGTAACCGTCAGTGCAGCAATGACCCATTATCCACAAATTTGCGCTATTGCACGCTTATTACTCGCGAAAAGTGTTTGAATCGCGAGAACGCCCGCGCGGGACTTGCGGGTTGGTATATTTTAGCAGCATCTAGTACATACCTATTAAGTCGTGGCCACGGATGGAAGCTGGGCCTAGAGAAGATCCGAAGAAAGGTGTGGGGCATGTGTGGGAGAGGGATCGTCCATACGACGTTTCACTCTTATGTAGTAGGTATATTTTTCACAGACTCGTCTACTATTTAAGAAGCTCGTTGAAAGAAAAAGGGGGGTTATTTTGCGACGGCGTTGCGATCAATTGGTTCAGTGTCGGTCGGGGGACAAACCTACAAGTAGACACCTCATTGAGAATCATCGGAAGAAGCTCCGGCAAAAAAGCGGTGATAAATCCACATTCGTCATCTCTATATCGATTCATCTCACCAAATGCCGTGTTGAGTCTTTGAGGTAATGGCGTGTATTATACTCCGTGCTCCGTACGTAGCGGAAGGAGGACCCGTCACGGCGGGACGGAGAAGCGAAACTAGGCGAGCGATATAGCGGATGGTCTTTTTTGGGGGGATGGTGCTACAACGGAGGACGGAGTACGGAGTACCTACTTGTACGGAGTACACTCGTCAGTGGGCAGTTTTGGCTGCCCCACAGCGCCCATCGGGGTTGACAAACAGACTTAACTTGCTTGATGACGAGCGATGGTTCTGCAATTTCGCCTTTACTATTGACGGCGTAGTAAATACATAAGAAAAAAAAACCGAATCATCTGATATAAGATGGGTTATTATTTAGATAGCTGGCGGATATGATGAAGCCGAAAGAAAAAATGAGAACTGCCAGGTTTTCTTTGATTTTTTTTCCTTGTCAGAGCAAGATCCCCCTCCTCCTCTCCTTCTCCCCTAGGCTTAAGCAACTTCCCCTGTAACAATTCCCTTCTTATTGCTTGTACGGAGTACATACCAGCCAGCCCATGGTGGGATGGATCCATGGTGGGGTTGCAACTAAAAGCCGGTGTCGATGACGGGAACAGGTGGACCCCTGATTGGACACGCAATTTTTTTCTTCCTTCAACCGCCTGAAAGAGGAGATACAGCAGCGAAGCTCACATTCCTCAAAGGGGACAGTAATAGACGATGTGACGACTGGGTAGCATATCGATTCCATAAAGAACTGGGATAAGTGCTAATCATGCGTGAAATTAGGGCGGATTCAAGTGCTGATACTGTACTCCGTAATACCCCCAGCAAGGGAGCAGGAAAAATCAGGCTGCAGGTTGTAGGTATATTGTGTGCGCCTTTCTAGTCAGGCTGGCCAGCCGCAAGACAGCTCATCTATAAAGACGGTGTGCATCCCACCTAGCATATCATCATAAAAGTGATCTCATTCTCCCATTCCTCAACTTCTACTCACTCCTCCTTATAATTTTGCTTTTTTTCCCTTGATTGCGGGACAAACCTATCTATATAACCAATCCCGGTTTCCCATTTTGGCCTCCCCTTTACGTGGTCAATTAGAGCATTGCTAAGCCGGCTTCCGCACTTCGATCACGCAATTCTACCCAAAAACTCGGACAAAGTTTTGCTCTAACTTGGCCCGAAAGCTTATCAATTGTCGAACCTCCCCTCAATCGATTTCTCTAAAAATCAAGGTTCAAGATTTTCCAGAAAGAACTTGAGCCGTTCCCCCGTTGATTAATTATTTGTTTATTTGCATCTGTACTGTCGTCAATAATTCACACGCACATATATATTTCACAATGGCCAACGCTCCTCACGGTGGTATCCTCAAGGACCTTTTCGTCCGCGACGCTCCTCGTCGGGATGAGCTCCTAGCCGAGGCTGAGGGCCTCCCTTCCCTCACGCTGTCAGAGCGCCATCTTTGCGATCTCGAGCTGATCCTCAACGGTGGTTTCTCCCCTCTTGAAGGTGCGTTGTTACCCCCCGCTCCTCTCTGCATGAAAAAGTCCTTCCCTCCCCTCCTCTCCCCCCTGGTGGCGGGCAGGCCTGGAGATGTGGGGTCATTCGGGCGGTCGCCCGCAAACCTTGGGACATGGGGGCCGACTTTTTAGCGGTCAATCAAGAGACAAGAAGAGACAAGAAGAGACAAGAAGAGAGAAGAAGAGAGCACGGGCTGATCTGATTGATATCGCAGGTTTCATGACCCAGAAGGACTATGACAGGTAATTAGACTCGAGAAATCGTGAGCAACTCGATGGATGAAGAACTTTGTTCTGACAAATTGTCTTTTATCCAGCGTCGTCGATACTCTCCGCCTGGCTGATGGCGCTCTCTTCTCCATGCCCATCAACCTTGACGTGGACCAGCAGCAGATCGACGACCTTGGCATCAAGCCCGGTGCCAGGATCGTCCTGCGCGATCTGCGTGACGATCGCAGCCTGGCCATCCTGACCGTCGAGGACGTCTACCAACCTGACAAGTAAGTCTTGCGGTGAAATCACCATGACCACCACGACCACCATCTCATCAGCATCACCGTCGTAATTTTCCTCTTTCTCTTTACTCACTAAGCACGTTTAACAGGGTCAAGGAGGCCGTCAACGTCTTTGGCAGCGACGATGACACCCACCCCGGTACCAAGTACCTCTTCAACACGGCCAAGGAGTTCTACGTTGGTGGCAAGTGCGAGGCTCTCAACCGCCTCGAGCACTACGACTTCCTCGACCTGCGGTGTAAGTTACCATCTCTCTACGCGCCCCTATGACGTGACGTAGTCTCTTTTACGCGCAATATGCACATCAATCAATCAAGGATATCATGCTGACTGGTCCCTTTCACGCAGTCACCCCTACTGAGCTCCGCTCCCACTTTAACAAGCTCGGCTGGCAGAAGGTGGTTGCTTTCCAGACGCGTAACCCCATGCACCGCGCCCACCGTGAGCTCACGGTCCGCGCTGCGCGCTCTCAGCAGGCCAATGTGCTCATCCACCCCGTTGTGGGCCTCACCAAGCCCGGTGATATCGACCACTTTACCCGCGTTCGCGTCTACAAGGCCCTGCTGCCACGTTACCCCAACGGTATGGGCGCCCTCGCCTTGCTGCCCCTGGCCATGCGCATGGGCGGCCCCCGCGAAGCTCTCTGGCACGCTGTGATCCGCAAGAACCACGGCGCCACCCACTTCATCGTCGGCCGCGACCACGCCGGCCCCGGCAAGAATAAGAATGGCAAGGACCACTACGGCCCCTACGACGCCCAGCATCTCGTCCAGAAGCACCAGGAGGAGCTCGGGATCAAGATGGTTGAGTTCCAGGAGATGATCTATATCCCCGATAATGACGAATACATGCCCGCCAACGAGATCCCCGAGGGTACGCGCACCCTCAACATCTCGGGCACCGAGCTCCGCAACCGTCTCCGCACCGGCAAGGAGATCCCCGCATGGTTCTCCTACCCCGAAGTCGTCAAGGTGCTTCGCGAGCAGAACCCACTGCCCCGCGAGAAGGGCTTCACCGTCTTCCTCACCGGCTACCAGAACTCGGGCAAGGACCAGATTGCCCGCGCGCTGCAGGTCACGCTGAACCAGGATGGCGGCCGCCCCGTGTCTATGCTCTTGGGAGAGACTGTGCGCCACGAGCTATCGCAGGAGCTGGGCTTCAGCCGCAAGGATCGCGACCTCAACGTCCACCGCATCGCCTTTGTGGCCTCGGAGCTGACCAAGGCCGGCGCCGCCGTCATCGCCGCCCCTATTGCTCCCTTTGAAGATGCCCGTAAGCAGGCCCGCGAGGCCATCGAGCAATCGGGCAACTTCTTCCTTATCCACGTCGCCACCAGCCTCGAGTATTGCGAAAAGACGGACCGCAGGGGTATCTACGCGCGCGCCCGTAAGGGCGAGATCAAGGGCTTCACTGGCGTTGACGACCCTTATGAGGCTCCTGCTAAGCCTGACCTCGTTGTTGATTTCGAGAAGCAAAATACCCGCGCTATCGTCCACGAGATTATCCTACTGCTCGAGGGCCGCGGCCTGCTCGACCGCTTCTAGATTAGAAGCATATTAAGGGAGGCATCGGATTAGAAGGGGAATCGAGTTTGCCACTATAGTTTAAAATAGGGGCCAGTATTTGCATTTATACAAATATAGAGATAGAGAAGATTAGCTCCTATCTAGACATGATGGGGAGACTTTTTGTTTTGAGAAACATCGGTTGGGCGTTTAAAGAAAACTTATTATAGTTGGGCACGATGGGCTTTATCATCTTGTCGAGATAGAGTGCAAGAAGGGGGCTCCCCTTGCGAGAAATCAATAAAGAAGATATCAAAGACACCCTTCTAGTTTTAGCTGGCATAGTAGCTTGCTTTGCATAGAGGTTTCACTAACAGCAGTCTTGGAATCGCGCCTACACGTCAATAGTTGCAACACACTCTATTTTATATGTGTAGCTATTAGCAGATTTACTGGCGGAGGATCGATGCGATGGATTACCAATATTGCAACACCAATCATAATGTTAGGCGAAGGACTTGATATACCATGCTGACTGGTCACAGCACCAACCGCAGCTGGGATAGTACCCGAGAACTGAGAAATTGGCGAAATTGGCGAAATTGGCGAAACAGACCAAGGCGGTCAGAGAGTACTGTCAGAGCCGCTGCAATTGACAAACGCGCCGGAGAATGTATATCAATTGTCTGGTAATTCTTGTTCGAGTTGCTCGAGGTAGGTCGTTATATTCCTTATATAATAAGCGATATCCTGGCCCAACCACGGATCAGTAAGAAAACACCGCGTCACCTGCAAATCACTACATTGGAATCTAGTAATACCCCCAGGCTGGGAGCGAGAAAAAGCTCGTTGGATTATTGCCACTCGTAGGAGGGGTCTTCAAGCAGCACGACGAGGTTATACCGGGCATTGAGAATGGCTGCTATTACAAGTAAAATTTCTGTTTTTTGACCTTTCTTACAGTAGCCGCTTAATTAGTTTCTTTATATAACTACTACAGAAGACTCTTTGCGCTAACTGCGTCGGAAAGCCGAGACGAAAGAAACAATAGAACTGCTGCTAGGTCATAGTTAGGTATCTAACTTCGACATTTCACCATTAATACTAGAGCATTGACGTATTGCCGACATTGGAATTTCTCTTATTATGTTAACGAAGTATAGATAACTATGCGTTTTCATAGATAACCCCAACTCTGTTACTCTGCCGTGACCACGTTGGCGGTATTATGAACAATGGGGAATGCGCCTCTTCAGAAGCTATTCCCCTATCCACCTGGGCATTCGAGTCGCGAATGAGGCGACCAATAGCTCTTCATCAATCATCACACATCACACCTCTTTGCATGACAACAGTTACATCTCGCTGCGGATTCTGCGATACGAAAATTTCTACATGGCGGGACCGTGTCAAGCATCTAGCAGCCTGGATACTCATTTCAAGCAAGATGAAAAGCTTGAACGATTGGGTAGGCGATTATGGGTTTGAGCTAAATATTTCAGCGTCGGTTGTTAATGCATTACCGCCATACATCATTAGATCCGAAAGCAAGAGCCCTGTGCCATTCTCGGCTACAGGCACGGTGACCAGGCTGTTAACATTTGGATCAGGTTCAGCAAGCCTATGGAGAGAAACTTCTGCGGGAGCAAGCTGCGGCGACTGCTACCTTGGGACCTACGACATCCACCGAGCTCGGCGGGGTGATATGTCGGTCAAAGGGGTCGGGTGACAGGGATATAGTAGTTCAGATATTAGCGCCACGGGTTGGGGACATTTGCCAGACATCAGATGAGTCTCGGCGTAGTCCCGACGGATGAAATGCTCCATGATAAGTCTCGACGGCTGGCTTATGGGTCGGGCGATCAATGGAACCAGACCATCGTAGATAATGACGAATGGCTGCGTGACTTCTGAGCCCGCAACGTTCAGTTTGGTGACAAAAGTAACGATGCGTATGTAACTACGACTTGGCGGCGGAGGTGCTTACGGTGATTTTGATCGTGACCGGTGTTGCACTAGGTTCTCGTGGGGTCGTACCGTACAGCAACCTCGGACTGACGTGGAGCATGGCGTCTAATAATAGCAAATAATAAGCAGGAAAGGAAAGTTACCTGCCTGCCTACCTTGCACAAGTCATGTATATGACCGGGAAGGAAGAGCAATTGGCCATGGGGCGTAAGGCAATGGTGGAGCCGATAACATGGAGGAGGGAAGATGAAATTCTCGCCAGCGACGTCTATATATGTTCCTTGGTTGTGCCAATACGAATGAGATGTGACATTTATAAGATATTCAGAATCTTCTTCTGATATTACTTCTCTAAAGGCTGTGAGATGCGGGTTCCATCTCTAGCCCCTTGATTGAGAGCATCTTTAGAGTCTGGGCCATTTAGGCTCACAACTAGGATGCGGAAACGTAGAAGGTTATGGCAGTGCTAAAGTCTAATTAATTCAATAACGTTGCTTCTTGCAAAATTCGGGAAGTGGCTGTGTATTGCTGCCTCTGGATACATAAGTAATCTCATCATCTCGTCTAGAAACACACTCACATGGTGCATCATCGCGACCATGGGCCAACTACTATCTTGCTTTAACAACCATAAGCCGAGGCGGTCTGTCCCGAGGTCTGTCCCGCGGTCTGTCCCGCCAATTCTACGACTGCCAGTTGAGATGCTAGAGCTGATTGCAGAAGAAATGGCGTCGGCCGCGTTCGTCGTGTCCCTCTCGCTGACCTGCAAGCCTCTGTTCCAGATATTATTCAGACGCTACCTGCTCCAGCTCGAAGGGGTTGAGCGAGACACATTTCTGAACCTGCTGGAGCGGGATCTCGGGGAGAAGTACTTTTTTTGCTCCTTTTGCTGCACGCTCCATCGGTTTTGGCCGACGTGGAGCCCGGTTTCTCAGGGGCATACGGTGCATCAGCCTCTGTGCCCGAATCACCATACCAGGGATTACTTTAACCCTAACCGTGGCTACTCTATATACAACCTGTAGGTACAAGGAAATATTGAAAGAGAAAGGGGGAAAATGAAAAAAGTGGGGAAAAGGGGTTAGGGGGAGAGAACGAATTGTGGCTGATCTGTTATATAGGTACTATATTCATGTCCGTCTAGTGATGAACAATTACCTCTACGGACCCCACAAGGGTCTACCCCTCGAATGCCTCAACAGATCGGTGTGGGTGGCAAGCTCGAACAACAAGCCGCTATGGCGGCAGGAGGTGTCGGCCAAAATCGTCATGGACCAGCTCATCCTCCGGGTGACGCACGAGCTCGAGGGCCGGGGCGCCGTGATCCGCGGCGCCGTCGAGGAGGGGCGGTACGGCATCTGCAAGCACGTCATGACGGAGCCCGAGGACATGCTCCAGAGGTTCAGCCACTACCGGCTGCAGAGGGTTCCCGAGCTGAGAAGGTGGCCCAAGGACGAGAAGCACGGCGAGCCGTGGTTTGAGCCTTGCAGGGACGTCAAGCGTTCGTGCTCGCTTTGCTTGACGGATTACACGACGACTATTGAACGTGCGTCTGTGCGGGAAGCAACGCGTTCTGCCAAGGATTATAATACAGTAAGAAGATTCAACTTTGTTCTCATCTGTTGATATTTTATTGTTATTCTGTTGTTATTCTGTTGTTGTTTTGTTGTTGTTCTGTTGGCATTCATGTTGCTGTAGAGCGAAAGAGGTTCATGACTCTGTACTAACGGTGTGTGCTTGTGACGCAGATTGACTTTGGCCCCTCGATGGAGGGTTGGAGAATAACCATCAACTCGTACCACCTGCTCGGACGGTGCCGGAGCCCAAAGGAGATGGGGTGGAAGACCTTTGCCAAGCATGACCCGATGGTGGTGATGGCGCGGAGATCCCGGGCTGCGAGAGACTTTTTAGTGCAGAGAGGGTCGGTGTTGAAGCTGTGGAGGGAAGAGGGGAATTGAATCGAAGAGTGTTTGTTGATTTGGTTGTAATATCTGGAGTTGTGTCTTCCGAACTTTTGTTGTGGAAAATGCCCCGAATAATAGATCGTATAGTTTCTATTGAGGGGTGTATGTAATGGCATGTCGGGTAGTATTGCTTTCGACACGGCCAAATCTTCCCGTCGGATTGAATAGAATAATAATACGCGCGGAATGCCAATGTCAGATAAGACGGGATTCAAATGGACATCTATATATAGCTCTTCTATCTGTATCTCGTTTCCCAATAGCTCACTCTGCTCCTATTGCCCACCCTCTTCCTCTTTCGCCTCCTCCTATGGTTCCGACCGCTTGGTGCTGCTGTGCAGCTCGTTGAAGAGTTTGACGGCCTAGTCTAACATATCATAGTAACGGAACCTTTCTTTAGAGAATCGACGCCGAAATAGCTATCGAAGATATCAATAATCAGGCTTCTGCAGGGAGGATAGCGACTGTGTGTATGTAAGGTACTCGACGAACTCGCCCGGAAGCCCTTGGCAATCTCCTCTTAATCCTCTCACTTCTCAAGCTTGATAGCCATGCCTTATATTGTACCAATGATATTAGTAGTTTAGATTAGAGGTAGTTGTTGAGGGCTAGATCCCCATCGAGAAGGTGGATTATTTTGATCCCTAATGAAGAGTAAACAACGACGTTCATTTTAAGTTAATTTAGTTCATGAGACAAAATCGCGATACGGAACATGAGGAAAGAGAAGGATATCGCAGTGGGAAATATGCGAAAGAAAAGGGAAATCGCAAAACAAGATATACGAAAAGAAACAAAACGTCGCATCCGGGATGGTTTACGACAAAGAAATTAAAAATATAACTGCTTGAGGGAGCAGAGGGCTCATATCCTATTGTGATGCACAAGGTGTGATGAATATTGATGATGAACTAGGGTAGCTAGTGTTGGGTTTGGAATAGCAACGCAGGGTTATGTGTGTTGAGTAGTGTGCACATGCGCGTGACCTGCGACACCCTCAAATAGGTAGACGAGGGTGTAACCAAAAGCTTCGCGGTTATCGCTTCATGTCTGCTCTCCATAGTAGATAAATGTGCTGAGACCCTCTCTTAATCCTTTTATCATTGGTACCTTGTGACTACCCACGATAGACAGGCACCCAGTATTGAAACAAGGTAATGAAAACGAGTAATGATCATTAATAATAATAATGCTAGCTAGGTTTAGGTTTAGAATAAAATAATAACGCGAGGTTAACGTATAGGGTATATAGACTACTATACGTAACTCGTAATACTACCCCTTAAACCTAATATACTATACTAGTCTATCTATTAAGAAATAAGGCTTATTATAATCCCTTTTCTAATCTAATTATAGTATTTCTTCTTTATAACTATTAATATCGCTCTTTAATTAGTAATATCCTTATATAGTTATTCCTAGTATAATTAAGAATCCTTAGTACTTATTACCTAATAGAGGCTTCGTTAGGCTATCTATAGTTATTATATTAGTTTAGATTTAACGTAAAGCGATATACTTTTTAATAATATAATTAATTATCTATTTATACTTAATATTAATATACCTTATATATACTATATTAATAGGGTTAAGTACTATGTTTATAGCATTTTAGCTATTAGTAAATATAATTAATCCGGGTAGCTATTTATAATTAAATTCCTTTATTATTTAAAATACCTAGAGTATAGAAATACTTACTAGAGTTAAGTTAATAAATTCTAATTTAGTTAAATTATAAGCGATTAGAGTCTGCTTTTTAGATTTCTATATTATAAGTCTATCTTTAAGATAAATAATATAGCTTACTATAGAAACGCGTTTAAGTAGGTTATTAGTAAAGGAAGCGTCTATATATATATATAATTTAGTATCCTTAAGATTATAATTACTTCCGAATATAATATTAAGTTTAAAGGTCTTTTTTAAATAGTATAGTAAATATTTAAAGATCTTTATATATACTTTTTTAATATTTATATTCGCGCTATTTAACTTAAATATAATAAATGCAATATTAAGCCTCGTGCTTTATATAATCTAGTTTAATCTATTAGTTTATTTAAGCTATCGCTTAAACTCTATTATAATATTATAATCCTTCTAATTATATAGAATTTCTAGCTTTAGTAGCTAGGGAATATCGGTAGGGTTTATCTTATTTAAACTGAATTTCTTAATAACTATATTAATATACTTTTCTTACGTAAGCTTAATAATTTACGTTTATAAATTATAAGTAATTTCTAAACTAAGGAATAACTATAGTTTGCTTAGTCTTTTAAAAGATATAAATCTTTTAATCTTATTAAGTACTATATTAATAGTAAAATCATTTAGATTAAATATAATTAGGTTATTAATATAAACGAGAAGTTTAACTCTATCGTTTCTAATATAAATATATAGATTACTTTTAAGTAATTAAAATCTGATTATTTTAAATAGATCGGTAAAGGTATTATTCTACTATTTAAGGGAATAGCATAAGCTATAGAGACTTTTATTAAGAAAGTATATATAATCAATATTATCTTTATAGCTTATTAACTACTCGATATAGACTTCTTATTATATATTAATATAAAGAAATATAACCTTTATATTAGCTTACTACTAGCTATTTCTGCTTATTATAACTATTATATAGAAAGTCCTAAAGGTTATTATATATATAATAGTAGAGTAGAAGTCTTCTACCTTATAGTTATCGCTAGTCTATTAATCTCTTCTAGCTACTTATTATGCCTTTATATAAGTAGGCTTATAGCTAGTTCCTTTACAATATATACCTATTTGCCTTTAAATGTAAGCTAGTCTTTTAGCTTCTTAACTAGAGTCTATGCTTCTTTCTTAGCAATCTCTTCTAGCTCTTTCTATTTAGCTAATTGCTATACGGTTTCGTAGTCGTTCTGCTTATATACTGCCGTTAAGTAATAAGGAGCTTTGCTAAGGTATTGCGCGATATCTTTATCGACTCGTAAGGCTAAAAAACAATAGTTAAGTTCTTTTTCCTAAACTTAATCTAGATTAAAATAGAGACCCTCCGAGCTATAGAGAGAACTATTAACTATATTAGACTTCTATTTAAATATAATAATCAAATATTAAAAATTATTTTATTTTATATAATCCTTTTGCTTTCTAATAGTAGTTATCTTTATTAGACTACTTTAATATAGATCTTATTTAGTTTCCCTCTACCTTTTTATTAGTCTTACTATATATTTAAGTATTAGATATTTAATTTTATTTAAGATTAGATTATTTAAATTAAATATTTTAATTACTTTTTTATTTTTAGATTTAATCTTAAGTTTAAGCGTAAAATAAAGAGGTAGGAGTAGTTTTAATTATACTAGTATCTTAGGTTAAGGTTCCTATACTTCTTTATCTTAAGTATCTTATATCTCTATATCTTAAGGTTCTTTATCTCGAGTCTTTTCGTTTTAAGGTTTATAGTTAAAATATAATATTCTATATGTTTACGATCCTTACGAATTATATTAAGTATATAGCTTTATTAACTTTAAGGTTAATTAAAGTAGTCTTATATTTAATATTATTAATAACCTTTAATTAGTCTTACTTTCTTTTATAAAAGCAAATATTTCGTATATAAATAACCTTCTCTAGTTTAAGTACTTAGACTTTTATAATATAATTATAATTACTTTTAAAATTAATAAAATTACCTTTCTAAGCTTACTTATTTATCTTCTTGGCATGCTTCCTCTTAGCTTTTAGGATATATATATATATATTATATATCCCTAGGTGCGAAAATAATAGATATTATATTTAAATTTATTATTAATATTTTTTATTATCTTTATAATCGGAAGCTTAAAGTCTTCGTTTATATATATAGGTAGGAAGTTATTAAATCTTATTTAATATTCTATAGTATAGGGCTAAAGTTAATCTAGTATTTTTATATTAATAATATTAATTCTCGCTCTAGCGATAAGAGTCTAATTAATATACTCGATTCTACCTTAGTACTTAAGTATATAAGGTATGTTAGTCTTTACTATAATTCCTTCTTTAATATAGAAGGTATTTATTTCGCTAGATATAAATTCCTTTATATTATTAAAGTAAAATACTTAAACTTATATTAATATATAATTTTCTATAGCTTTCTTCTATACCTTTATAGTAGGGATAATATTTTTATAGTTAATTATTATAATAATTTAATAAAAGCTACTTTAGGTATTAATAGTATAAAGTATATACTATATGCTTCTATAAGCTATAGGTTTATATATAATAAAATCCTAATAGATATAAGATAGGAAGCTATTCGCTTAAATAGACTTTCCGCGATTAATATTCTAAGGTAGCCTTATAAAGTAGTAGCTTTTATAATAATAATCCTTTAGGCTATATTAGTGTATTCGGATTCTAGCTATTTAGCAAGTACGTAAGACTTATTCTTTACTTATATAGCTTAATCTATAATATATAAGGTTATAGTTAATTACCTTTATAGCTATACTTACGAAGGCTATTAATATAATATCTTCTATATTTAGTACTAGCTTAATAATAGTAATATTATTAACTTATTTATATTAAGCGACTTACTTCCCTAAATTCTTATAAATAAAAGTATTATATATCTTATCGTAAATAATACCTTTAGCTTTTAGTTCACTTACGCTAATTATATTTATTAATATAATTAAGTAATATACTATATTAGCTAGGTATAATACTTTTCTTATACTAAGTATACATATATTGCTAATTACTATAATAGGAATTATTCTACTATTATTTATAAATATAGTATTTTCTCCCTTACTAAAATACTACTTAATATAAAACTATTAAAGGTTATTAATAATACAGCAGCTATAGCTATTATTATAAAATAAAGAGTTTTTCTAAAAGTATTTTATATATTATTAAAGCAAAATCTATATTCGTGCTTATATAGCTACTAAAGCTACTAAATGTTCCTTTAATATTCGAAATATCAGGGTTTCCTTTTTAATCTTTCTATACTAACTTTTCTTTAGCTTTAGGGTATAGCTCTAGGTATTTCTTCTAATACTTAGATTTTAAGTACTTAAACCTATTAGGCTTAACGAAGTAATTATACTCAAGTTTAATCGTCTCCTTTATATTATTCTTCTCGAATTCGTTATTACTAGTAGCTTTACTATAGTTATTTATTTAAATATAAAACCTATTATTTATTAATTTAATCTCTTAATAGTAAATATTAATTAAATAATATTAGATTTCTAGTTTTATTATTTTTTTTCTATTATATTACTTATTCCTCTAATATTAATAAGAATTAAAGTAAGTCTTCTTAATTCCTTTAAGGATTAGTTCGATTTAGAAATCGTTTAGGATTTAAATAGTCTTATTCTAATTTTAATTTATAGTTAAGTAATGATTTATTAATCTTAAGTAAAATATATTAATTCTTTTAAGAAAGGCTTTAATTATTATAAAGTTTTCCCTTTTTATAGAAATAAATTTATATACTATTTAATATATAAGGTTTATAAGTCCTCCTATTAGTATATTTTTTATCGCTTATATAGTTATATATATAGAACTATAAGGATTCTAGCCTTAGATTTTTATTACTTATTAGATTTTATTATTAATATTAATAAATAGTAATTATACTATATTAGCATCTATTAATCGCAATACCTAGTCTATCGTCTATACTAAGTCTTCTTAAAACGCCTATATATATTTATACTATTATAATATAACTATAATCTTATCTTCCTATATCTCGAGTTATTCTATATTCTTTAGCTTGAAAGATATACCTTATATAGTCCTATACTTATTAATAATAATAATTTAATTCGTAGATTATAGTAATAGTAGTTAGCCTTAGCCTTATTAACCTTAGCCTTATTGACCTTAGCCTTAATAGCCTTAGCTTTATTAGCCTTACTAGTTTATATTTGCAAAAGGTAACCTTATCGATAACGATTTAGGTTATATATAAAAATCGCAGGTATATATAATTAAACGAAGGTAATAGAAGCTTAATATAGAATATGCGTAATATATATATAATAAAAAAGAAAGTATAATATAGAATATATATTAAAGGGAAATAAAAATCGTTACCTTATAGGCTTACGATAAAATAAAGAAAACGTAACTGCTTTTTAAAAGCAGAAGGCTTATAACCTATTAAAATAAGGTAATGAAAACGATCAATGATTATTAATAATAATAATGCTAGCTAGGTTTAGGTTTAGAATAAAATAATAACGCGAGGTTAACGTATAGGGTGCACAGACCACTACACGTGACTCGCAATACCCAGAAAACGGAAGTATACAAGTACTATCCAAATATGAACATCTTTTTATCGACTCCGCTAGCATCTGAGGAGCTTGGTACTTAACTTGCCACTGTATTATGGTGTAGAAAAAAGTGCTTTCCCTTTCAAGATGAAAAGAATGATGCCTTCGTACCCTTCGGGGGATACGTACGCGTCCCGAGCTCACGATCGCTATTGAGGATTTCGCAGCCTCCTTCTCGCCCGCTCCCCGATATTATGCACCCAAGGGCCACATCACATTACCAACTGATCTCAGGGTTGTTCTGAAACCTAGAATCGAGGTTACAGCTCTAGTTCTGACGTAGTTTTGCGACCAATACCGTTATATTTAAGCTTATTGCTAGTCATGCGACGATAAACAGTCATGGTTTTTTTTTTTTTTTTCGTACGGTACGGAATACTCTAGTTTGCACCCCAGTTGTAAGGTACTACAGAGAGGGAGAGACAGGGGGTCGTAATTGGACCGGGAAGCCCGGCAAAGTAACGGTTAAGAAATACATCCGAAGCCACCTAATTTATATGATGCCATAGGTACAGATAAGCAAGTTCGACGGAGGTCTCAAGGGCGTTGCGCTTAAAAGAGCGGTCGCTACCTCTGTGGTACATGTACCTTGGGGGCCTCAAGGAGATACAATGCGCCAAGAGGTGACTGGAGATCTTTGATTGTTCGCAGTACGGAGTACGGAGCAACCTTGTGATCACACCTTAAAATATGGAGGATATCGTTTCCCCTCATTCATCAAGTGGACGAACCCAGTTTCTTTGATGGGGCTCATGGCTTCCCTCCTACTTGTACGGAGGGTTAAGCCTTGGCCCGTGCCACACAGTAGCACTACCTAGCAGCTAGCGTAGCGTCCCCTCAGGGAACAAGCCCGGAAAGAGCTCTACGTGAAGTAATACGTTGGGCGTTGGGCATTGGGCTGACACAAAGTTGATTCTAGGCCTCGCTATAGAGCCAAGCTTACACGTGCCCGCCTCAACGTCAACTGTCATTTGATGGTTCGTGGCGTGCTCGGGTCAAGTGCCCCAGCCGCCATCCATCTCAATAGTGTCGAATGCATGGTGTTTCGAGGCCAAGCCTGGGCGATGTGCGTACTCTGTACACTAATAGAGGCAGCAGCAATTCGCCAACATTTGCGCCGTTCCACGCATGGCTATTCCTGCTAATCGAGAGAGAAGGGCCCAAGTATGCGGTGCGCTTACGCCTAGTGCTACGACGTTGGCTATTAGTGCCAGATTTGCTTCATGCACCACCCTCTGGAAAGGATGGAAAGGATGGTCGTTGGTCGTCAGCTGTCGGTCTTGCGGTCTGGGCGTCAATCTTGACTCTTTTCAGCTTTTCTCCAAGTATCCACACCTCAAACTCTCAGGAGCCAGCCCAGGCTCTCACCTCCGCGACATGGTTTGCGGCTGATTCCTGTCTGTATGTACGGAGTATGTACAAGTAGGTATTTGACTGATAATACTGAGTGCCATGCCCTCTTCCTCCTCCTCCTTTCCATCATACCCCTCACATTTTCCAGCTCACATTGGTTGTGTTATCAGGCGCGCTCCTCGCAGGATTTCGGAACGTGAGCAAGTAATAGGGTCATCTTTGTTGCGCCCGCTGAAGTACGGGAAATACGCGATACAGCAGCAGGAGCGCAACGGCTGCCCAAATCGCTCATCGCAACAATGGCGACGGCGCGCGCCCTCAATGAGGCGTTGTCGTTGTTCCCTCGAGCCGGAGGAAGTAATACCGAAGATGGCGATAGAGCTCCCTCGCAGGGCGGCGTCATTGAGGGTTCCAATCCAAGCGAGTACAACCCCAAGGACCCTCTCACCATCTTCATCATCCAAGCCGGTCTCATCCTGATCATCTGTCATCTGCTTCATTGGCCCCTATCCAAGATCCGCCAACCTCGTGTCATCGCAGAGGTCATCGGAGGCATCGTTCTCGGTCCCTCAGTCATGGGCCGGATTCCTAATTTTCGCGAATCAATCTTTCCTACCGAATCAATACCTAATTTGACGCTCGTTGCCAACCTTGGTCTGGTCTTGTATTTGTTTCTCATCGGTCTCGAGACGGATGTGCGCTTCCTTGTCAGCAACTGGCGCGTCGCCTCATCTGTTGCCTTCGCCGGTCTAGCGCTGCCCTTCGCGCTAGGTTGCGCCCTTGCCTGGGGTCTTTACAATGAATTCCGGAATGATGGAGGCATTGAGCACATCGAATTCAGCACCTACATGCTGTTCATCGGTGTTGCCATTGCGATCACTGTGAGGACCAACAAACCTCAAGATCTAGAACGAACGCCGGTGTGTGCTGACTTTTCTAGGCGTTCCCTGTGCTTTGCAGAATTTTGACAGAGCTGAATCTGCTGGGTACTTCTCCCGGCATCATCACGCTGTCTGCTGGCGTTGCCAACGATGTTATTGGTAGGTTGAATTGAGCCATGCCTTGTCAAGTCGACTTTTTTTCTAACACTTTTCTCCAAGGCTGGATACTTCTCGCCTTGTGCGTTGCTCTTGCTAATGCTGGGAATGGGTTGTCGGCGCTGTGGATTCTTCTAGCGACTGCGGGCTTTCTGTTGCTTCTTATATATGCCGTCAAGCCCGCTCTGAGGTGGTTCTTGGGCTGGACAGGTAATCTAGACAACGGCCCTTCTCAGAGCATCATCGCCATGATTCTCCTCGTCGCTCTTGCTTCCGCCTTTTTCACGGCCATCATTGGTATTCATGCAATCTTCGGCGGCTTCATGGTTGGATTGATTGTTCCCCGCGACAAGAGTTTTGCCATCAAGGTCACGGAGAAGATTGAAGATCTGATCGGTGCCTTGTTTCTCCCGCTCTACTTCACTCTTTCGGGTCTCAACACTAATCTCGGCCTCCTGAATGACGGACTCACCTGGGGCTACGTCTTTGCCGTTACCTTCACCGCTTTCTTTAGTAAAGTTATCGGTGCATCCCTTGCTGCGAGGCTTAGCGGTCTGGTTTGGCGTGAGGCTTTCACCGTGGGTGCCCTGATGAGTTGCAAAGGCCTTGTCGAGCTCATTGTCTTGGTAAGTAAACGTTTCCACCGCGCCCTGCAACTGTTTCGAGGCTTACAAGTTCAAAGAACATCGGCCTCCAGGCCAATATTCTTAGCACCCGGACCTTCACCATCTTCGTTGTCATGGCTCTCCTTACCACCTTTGCCACCACTCCCATCACCACTTTCTTGTACCCTCCCTGGTACCAGAAGAAGATTGCTGCGTGGAAAAGGGGCGAGATTGAGTGGGACAGTCCAATGGATGGACCCGATGGAGAGACGGCTTTACCACCTCAGGATCTTCCCAATAACAATCGTATCAGCCAACTTCTCGTCTACCTCAGACTCGACAATATGCCCGGCTTGCTCAACCTCGTTTCTCTATTTGGCAAGGAATCTTTGGATTCCGAGAACGTCAGAGGGAAGGAAGAGGCGGTTCTCTCCTCGGAGAAGAGCCCAGCTACTCCCCCAGCCCGACCTGTTAAAGCTCATGGTCTCCGATTGCTCGCCCTCGGCGACCGTGACTCCTCCGTCATGACGGTCTCCGAAGTAGAAGAGCACAACAAGAATGATCCCATCGTTAATACATGGCGCATCGTCGGCCAGCTTCTGCGCGTTGGCGTCTCCGGCGAAGTGGCCACCATGGTTGAGAGTCGATTCGCCGAAGCGCTCCTGGCCAAATCTTCCAACATTTCTGCAGACCTCGTCCTGCTCCCATGGAGTAGCTCTGGTACCATAAGCGACACGACGCAGAACGTTTCCGACCACAGAGCTGGCGCATCTCAATACGTCCATTTCACCAAGCAGCTTCTCTCTTCGAAGGATTGCAATATGGGCATATTCTTCCCCGAAGGTAGGCCAACCGCAGTCGGGCAGCCTGGCGACAAGAGCACGCAGCTTCAGCGCACATACTCCTTCAGCGACATTCAAAACGACATCCAGCCCATCCCGGTGAAGAACAAGGCTCACCAGATCATCTTGCCTTATTTTGGCGGCAGGGATGATAAATTTGCCCTCATGTTGGTCCTACAACTCTGCGAGAAAAAGGGTGCTTCAGCAAAGATCATCCATATCTACGGTGACAGCACTGCCGACTCGAGGGAGTACCTCCATGCCATCTCCTCCAGCTTACCCGAATCAACCTCCTCTCGCGTCGAGTTTACCTTTACAACGTCGAATGATGTTGCTGAAGAAGTTCTCTCATCTGTCACGTCGAGCTTCCGCGCTGACACTGCTGACCTCGCGTGGAGCAACCTCGTCGTCATCGGCCGCAGCAGCGCCGCAGGCAAGCTGTCGTCTGGTAAAACTCATGCCAAGGCTTCTGAAGAATTCGTTGACTGTCTTGGTGATACTGCCGGCTTGCTCATTGGAGAGTCCATCAGGTCCGACGTGCTAATTGTCCAAGCCAAAGCACCCAAGGTATAAAGGGCGAGGGGGGGACGTAGTTTCGGTGTTCTTACCTACTGAGATGTGTTTTTGATTGGATAATGACGTTTTAGCAAACATATGGGAGTTTCTTTGAGCCATTTTTTGGCGTATTTAACGCATTTGGATTTATACACTGGCATTATATACCATATATTTTGAACTTGAATATGACTTCTCACCACGATATGCATCACAACGCATCCCGATTCGGGTATTGTTCATGCTAGCCACAAAGGCATTTTTCTGTCATCTTTCGAGCGTGCACGATATGCGCCAGATGCATTGCATCCTAGCTGCGTGGTGTTTATTCGTTGAAACCTGTCCTCCAGATGGCGTCGGCCATGGTCGTTACCTTGGCCATCTCCGCGACATCATGCACTCTGATAATATCTGCGCCGCCCTGAACTGCAGCGGCTACGGTAGCTGCTGTGCCCCAGACTCTTTGTTCTGGCTGTTCCACGCCGGTAATCTTTCCGATGAACCGTTTCCGACTCGATCCCACCAGCCAAGGCAGCGACTCGAGCCCAGGCCAATTCCGCAAATCTTCCAGCCGCCTGAGAATCTCAAGGTTTTGCGAAGTCGTTTTAGCGAAACCGATACCTGGGTCGAGGATGATGCGCCAGCGACGGATACCTCCCTCCTCCGCCGCGGCGACGCGGGCTAGGAGCTCTCGTGCAACAGTAGGTATCAGGCCCTCGGGATAGGAGGTCAGTTTGTTCATTGTTTGAGGGGTCCCACGCATGTGCATCAAGCAGATAGTTTTGTTCAGACGGGCGACGGTAGGGAGCATGTCTGTGTCCATCATCCCCGCAGAAACATCGTTGATGATGTCGGCGCCTGCCGCGATTGCATCAGAGGCCACCGAGGCTCGATATGTGTCAATGCTAATAGGGATATCGCGCGTTTCAGGCATAGATCGTATGAGCTCAACGGCCGGCAGGACACGAGAGGCTTCTTCCTGAGCGGACACTTCTTGCACTCCTGGTGCGGTAGATTGCCCTCCTATGTCAATGATGGAAGCCCCGCTGTTCACCATGTCGA
This sequence comes from Trichothecium sympodiale, assembly GCA_003012115.1. NCBI lineage: Eukaryota > Fungi > Ascomycota > Sordariomycetes > Hypocreales > Trichothecium > Trichothecium sympodiale. The sequence continues at coordinate 48,622 of PXOB01000056.1, read as the reverse complement.
GTATCGTACTGCGGAGGTTGTTCTTATCATGACGGCCGCCATCGGAAAAGGAGTCTGGGGTAAGATTCAAGATACCCATGACCCGTGTTCGACGGCCCATCGCTAAGGCCGTCAAGGGCTGGGCGGTTGGCGAGATTGGCGTCATAGAGGTGAGAGGGTCTCCGGGAGCCAGATTGTTGAGATAATCCTGGACTAGCCTCCAGGGCTTCTTTGGATCTATTGACTTGGATGGTGCCAATCTATGCATCATGAGAAATGCTTGCTACGCACGCTAGGGGATTCTACACTCACTCTGCCAAGGGTCTCAGCACAAACTCTCGCTCCACGATGCCCACATGAGGCACGTTGAGCCGCTCATGATGTACGGTCTCATCACCGTAAAGGAGAATATCCAAGTCAATGTTACGTGGGCCCTTGTCAATGACCTTTTTGCGACCCATTTCGTTTTCAATGGCCTGCAGCTGGTCAAGCAGGGCCAGTGGCTCGAGTTCTGTCTCAACCTACAATTAACTTGTTAATGGAACATCATCCAGAAATGACCATGATTCAATACCGACCTCGCAGGCCCCGTTTATGAAGTGATTCTGATCCTCAACATACATGGGTTTAGTTTCCCACAAACTACTCGTTCTCTTCACCCTCACACCACGCTCGTCCATCATCCTACAAGCCTTCTCGATCTCAGCAACCCTGTCGCCGAGATTGCTCCCCAGCGCGATGTACGCGATACGCTTCCGGGGCTTACTTGAACATGCACAGCTATAGAGACGAGTCTGCTGCCTAGAATTTCCATGGTGTCGAGTCGTGTGTCTATGTGCGGAGGCAGATTGAACAAACCGTCTGCTGTAGCTTGATGATTGGGCAAGTGGGGTTTTCAGGGTGGGCGAATGAGCTGGACGACGGAATATTGAACTCCTGTATGAGGATGATGGCCTCATCTTGACTAATTTTGGGGGTGGGGAGGGGGACGCCACGCACACAGTCGATTGTCAGGGCAGATGAGGCCAGGGCTGGATCGAAGATTGAAGGAGCCCCGTATGATTAGTTGGCAGGTGGCGAATCTTGCAGGGCAGGCTGGAGCGACATTTCTTGATGCGATCACGTGATGTCACACTGTCTTCCCTTTGTTTGCTTCTTTCCACTTCTGTAGAAGCACAAACAACAATTATTTCCAATTCTTCAATCAAATCGTAACGGTCACCTCATTAGCATTTGACAGAATTTGCCTTAATCTGTCTATGTGCTGAGCTGGAAAAATCCTCCGGTCATGCAGATAACGTCTCGAGGGCTCGGATCATTTTCGCAAAGCTCCGGACTAATAAACCTTTTCAATATCCGTGGCAGCGACAACGCGACCACCCTCCGAAAGGCAATATTCATCTCAGCAATCTAGCCCTTCAAGAAATGCGGGACTAAATAATATCACTACTGGAGGGTGTGTGAAGATATTGACTCAAGGCATTTTGCATGCCACGTACAGGTTATGCTGACCTATTACATAAGCAGTCGTTGGAGATTGCCGAGACTGACTTCCGTCGGTTTTTTTTTTTTTTTTTTTTTCTTTATGCGGTGCGCCTCATTCACCAAAACGTGCTGCATATTACGATCAAATGAACATTAATTCGTATAGCATATACATTTGATGTCACTATTTTATACCTTCATCTTCTATGCAAGTGATGCTGCGGATAAGGAAGGGGGGAAAGAGTCTAGGGGTCTAGGGGACGTGGAAGATTTCGGGGCATTAAGCGACGTGCGGGTAAGAGAGCGGATCTAGCCAGGTGAGACATCCCTGCACAACAGCAGTAGAGGGCCATGCTCAATAAAGCCACCCGAGTAGGTACTCCGTATTCCGTATATCATCAATAGACCAACCACCATTACAGTAAGTTTCCCTGACTTCATAATGTCCCAAGAACAGAATTCTAGCTATAGGTCTGTTCGTGAATTTCTGCACATATTTGAGGCGTTGATTGTCAGGCGTAATAAGAAAAAAAAAAAAAAAAAAAAACGCGAGCTAAAGTAGTGTGTTAAGGAGGCTTCATTCAGCTTGTCACAGGTAGGTCTTCTGCGTATGCGTACTTGCATGTTCTCTTTGATACTAGCCAACGCTCCGTTCCGTCCCCAGCTCCTGTTTTCTTCTTCTTCTCTTTTCTCTTGCCGTGGCATCATCACATCTTATTATATGGTATAATTGCTTCCTGATATAGACTAGGTAGACTTAGATGAGCATTTCAACAGATCCTAGCAAAAGTGTTATGTAAAGTATTGAATTTTCTATCTCTACGGAAGAGCAGCTGCCATCTCTGTGGGCCGGAGATGGACGTGACACAAACAGAGCGACTTACGCGACCTCTCTGACCCTACAGCTTTACTTGTATGCATACACGAAACGTATTGCACCCGCTGTCTAACAATTGTTCCATCAGGAAGAGTCAAACGAATTCATTATCGCTCAGCTACTTTTTAGAACGCGTTTCAAGATCTTTTACCTACATTCCCAGTTCTACAAAGGCTTGGCCACCGACACTGTGAAGAGAATTGTGGTAATAAGCATATAAATTGCTTGGGATATTTGCTTCTTCCTTTTCTCAATCATAATTGCGGTCATCTTGGAATAGCTCCCGTCTCGCTTGTCCTGATTGCCTGTCATCTTTCGAGACATGCCAGGCGATCTCAGGTCGGTGCCACTCTTCCAGTCGCCATGATCTGAGGGTTCTTCCGTAAAGGTGGGAACATGGGCGAGAAGAATAAGAAAGCAGTACTCCGTACGGAGTAATAGGTACAGGATCTTGGTGCAGAAACTGGACAGGGATTCCCTGATCGTGCAGCTCAGCTCAAGCAGCCAAGACGACTGTGTATCACAGTACCTTCAATGGACCAGTCCAGGCCTGGAAATTTATTCGAGCTGGCTCGTATCCGAGGAGTTTTGTTGAGATTATTCTTATCAGGATCATTTTGTGCAGCTAGCAGCCTATTAGCCATTGATGAGGGAGGAGCTGCTTGGCAGCTGAGCAATAGCGGCTTTGACAGGGGTTGATGCGCGCTGATCTGTCGGGGCCCCTCTTCCTCTCCGTCGTTGGCTCCCAGTAAACTAATATTTAGTAGAGTACTCCGCACCCGGAGCGGGAACATTTCTCGCAAACCTAGCGCCCTGGACAGCATGCATCAGTGCATCACACGTACGACTTGGAATGAAAAGTCTCCCCCCATGCCTCGGGTACTTACGACGTTGTGTCAAATGTGGCGGGTTCATTGAAAAGTTTGTAGTCTATGTAGTGATTAACCGAATTCAACGTTGAGGCTTTTTTCTTTCTATGCTGAATCTAGTATAAACTCTGGGAAAACAGACTTCTCGGAGCTCATCTGTTGACAGGCGACAGCTTGGCCAAACTAGGAAAAGTTCTTGGCCGGATATCGAGGGGAGGGTCTGGATCCTTTCCGACTTGACGTTCCCGCCGCTAATATTGGAAAAAAAAGCTATTAGTTAACCAGGCCGTTGAACATCAGCACCAGGGGCGAAAAATAAGCATGGTGGGCAATTACAAGTAATAACCTCGAGCATGCGCGCTCTCATATCCCGCACGGGTGAACGGCAAAGCTCTGGTTGGCTGCGCAGTGGCATCTCAGCGGAAAGGCTATCAAAGGGGGATGGATGGATGGTGGTGGTGCCCCTGCAGGAACTTGCACCAGCTAAAGGTAATGGCTGCATATAGCGTGTATGCATGCTTCGATGATGATTATTCTAAAACAGCAATCACATTGCAGGCTCGTACTCGGCTAAAAGCTTTCTACAATCCTTTGGGGTAACTAGTTATAGTACCTCGCAGAGTTTTCCTTTTTCAAGTGGTAAAGGTATAGGATAGGATAGGCCCTAACGAGATGGTCCTGTTTCTTTACGAGGTATATTGACCATTCCCTCCATTCAAGGACCTCATGCATAATTTATCGAAAAGCGCACCATTCAGATAGGAGCGGGGAAGCCTTCAGCCCTGTGAACGACCTTTGCAAACCATGCCGCTATTCATACCCTCAACCAGCGTGAATCGTCCAACGTTGAGTATTATGACGGCAATATTTCATTTAAACTCATGATCACGGAATACCAGGGTACAGTTCTGGGCCCTTGCCTTGCTTCTAAAAATGTTGAATAGAGAGAGCACTAGTAGTAGTAGCTGGGTCAAGTCATCTTGAGGAGGAAAAAATTGGAGATGCTCACGCCGACTTGATGATGATTTTGGGTATAATGTCGTGAAAACCCCCACGTAAGTGAGCGTGCAATGTGTGCACTTTCCCATCTTTCCTCAATATTTAAAGAATCCGAGAGGTTGTTTTCTTGGTTATCGCCATGACGATGACAGCTCTCGAGATGCATTTTTCCAAGTTCATATTCTTTTTAGCTGTGTCCACCTTGGGTGTAACCTCCAACCCAGTCCATGCTAATGCATATGACGATGTACTGCTAAAACGGGCACTCAACGTACCTCCGAGTATCGACGGATACAACTACATAGGCTGCTATACGTACGTGCTCCGTATTTTCCAATAGCCTGCTCATGCATGCTGGGGTACTACCGATACACTAACATAGACACCACACCGCACAGGGATGTCGGCCGCACCCTCGGCCTAGTGAGCAATGTCGATGGAGGCATGACCAATGCTGAATGCGTTGCATTCTGTCGTCGCGAAGGTGGCTACCTCTACGCGGGTACCGAATTCATGATAGAGTGCTGGTGCGGCAACATATTGAACCCTCTGGCCGAGGTCAAGGACGACGCCGAATGTTCCACGCAATGCGGAGGGGATGCGTTGGAAGCTTGCGGAGGACCTGACCGTCTGTCACTGTACATGACTGCCCCCCCGAAGGAGGTGATCAGTGTTGGCAACTGGGACTCCATCGGGTGCTGGACGTAGGGATCCCATGTTCTTCTACCGTAATGTGTAAAGGCCTGTCGTGGGACAAACGTGCATGCTGACATGGATTGCCCCATCTGCAGTGATAGCCCGATTGCAAGGGCCTTGGTGTTCGATGCGGAATCAGCCCATGGACAGACTTTGACCGTGCAGTCATGCACCTCTACCTGCGAGGCGGAGGGTTACGCCTACGCCGGTGTCGAATTCAGTGGAGAATGCTGTAAGTCAACCACACCACTTTTCTTTTCTTACCAGAAGGGTATGCATGCTATGCAGCTACTAATGAGAGGATCCTCTTTCTGATTGGCAGATTGCGGCAACGCCATCGAGAATAATAACATCAGGGCTCCTGACCAGACCTCGTGTGATATGCCCTGTTACGGGGACAGGACACAGCTTTGTGGCGGGAGGGGTTTTATCAACATTTACTCCTTCACGGCCCCCTCAAGTTCCTCGACCACTACCTCGACCACTACCTCGACTACTACAACGGATGCTACAGATACCTCTAGTACGACGGGGACGTCAGACACTAGTAGTACCTCATCCCTAGACCCTACAGACTCGACCACATCAGCTACCTGCACAACCACTTCATGCTGCCCACCAATAGCAACATCGGAGCCTACATCTACTACGTCTGTATCAAACCTCAACACTTGCATGTGTTCGACCCCATCATCTGCTGTTCTGAACAAGCGAGACGGATGCGATTGTTCCCCGAGATCAGTGTCTGAAACGACCCTATTCCCTCCTGCATCTGAATCCATTCCGGGTTATTACAGCTCTGATTCGGACCTCGAGCTTCCCTCAATGACATCGGTTTCATCTCAGCCGGGCCCCGTGTCCACAGCCTGCCCTAACCAGCCGGCTTCTGTTGGGCCATGGACGCTCGTTGGATGCCACACAGAGGGCAGCGGTGGTCGTGCCTTGACCGGTGATTTCTATGCATCACCAGACGCCATGACTATTGGGGCATGTGCCGAGTTCTGCAAGGGGTACACGTACTTTGGCGTCGAGTGGTCTCAAGAATGCTTTTGCGGAAACAAACTGAATACAGGTTCCAAGCTCACCGACGCGTCCGAGTGCAACATGCTCTGCAGCGGCGAGGAGTGTAATTACTGTGGTGCAGGCGATCGTCTCTCGGTTTACACCATTGGCGACGTCCCCTCACCCCTGGACCCCTCGTCAACCACCAATCCCACCTCGATCCAAGGCCCTGACCCGAGCTCTGTGCCTTCCGGCCTGCCTGAAGGCTGGGACTACTACGGTTGCTGGGTCGACGCGGTCAATGGCCGCATCCTCAACTACCAATGGATCCCCAACCAGGCTGACCTCACTCACGAGTCCTGCGTTGCTCACTGCACAAGTCAAGGCTATACCGTCGCCGGCCTTGAATACTATACCGAGTGCTACTGCGGCAAGCAGATCGTCAACGGTGGCAAGCTCGCGGGCAGTGAATCCGAGTGCAGCACCCCTTGCGGAGGCAACAGCAATCAGAGTTGTGGCGGTCCCGGCAGGATGAGCATCTTCTCTAGGGGCGAACCAGCCGTCTTTGGCCCGCCGGCGCCTGTCCCTGCCGTGGGAAACTGGACTTACAAGGGATGTGCCCCGGACAATGTTCAAGACAAGAGAACTTTTCCCTGGCAGCTCATCTTCAACGACATGACACCCAAGAAATGTCTCGACGCGTGCCAAGAGTTCGGGTATGCTGCTGCCGGTATCGAGTACGGGGTCGAATGCTACTGTGGTGATCCGCAAAACATGGTAGCCCGCGGTATCGAGTTTGTCGACAATGGGGGCGAATGCAACATGGCTTGCCCCGGCAATGAGACAAACATCTGCGGCGGGCCGGCACGCCTGACCACCTACTTCTGGGAGGGCGACCCCCTTTATGAATGGGACTTTCCCGACCCCGGCACCGCTGCAGCTGGGGCCTACGAGTTTCTCATCGGAGGCGTCGTTATCCCTCTCATGACCTCTCAAGCTGTCAATGGCAAGGTCACCTTTTTGGAAAAATGGGGTACTGGTCCTCCCAACTCGACGGGCGCTTACGAGCTGGATCTGTCTCAAATCGATGATTTCGCCGCTGCTTGGCGGACCATGCACGTCCAGACCGATCTCTTCTGTGCTGCCGGCGTGACTCTCCCGGACAAAGCTGGCCGTCAACTCACCGTCGGAGGCTGGGCGGGCGACGCGACCTTTGGCGTCCGCCTGTATGTTCCCGACGGAGGCCCTGGCGTCAAGGGCACCAACGACTGGGAGGAGAATGTTGATGTCCTCAAGCTCCAGAACGGCCGCTGGTATCCATCGGCCCTAAACATGGCCAACGGCTCCGTTCTCGTCGTCGGCGGAGAAGACGGCTCCAACGGTGCACCGGTGCCTACGCTCGAGATCCTCCCCTTCACCGGCACTGCGCCTCTCTACATGGACTGGCTCGAGCGCACCGACCCCAACAACTTGTATCCCTTCTTATGCGTCCTTCCTTCAGGTGGCATCTTTGTCGCGTACTGGAACGAGGCACGTATCCTTGATGAGAAGACGTTTGCTACGGTCAAGACGCTGCCCAATATGCCTGGCGCCGTCAACGATCCGCTTGGTGGACGTACTTACCCGCTCGAAGGGGCAGCGGTGCTCCTCCCTCAATATGCGCCCTACGATGATCCTCTCGGTGTCCTCATTTGCGGCGGCTCGACCGAAGGCGTGGCCAACGCTCTTGATAACTGTGTGTCCATCCAGCCCGATAAGCCCGGCGCAGAATGGACCATCGAGCGCATGCCATCCAAGAGGGTCATCTCCTGCATGGCTCCCCTGCCAGATGGGACCTACCTCGTACTGAACGGCGCGCAGCAAGGTGTCGCAGGCTTCGGCCTCGCCAAGAACCCCAACCTCAACGCTCTGCTCTACGACCCCAGGAAGGAAGTGCACAAGCGCTTCTCCGTCATGGCCAATACCACCGTGGCTCGCATGTATCACTCCGAAGCCATCACCCTCCTCGACGGAAGGGTCCTCGTCTCCGGTTCTGATCCCCAAGACGACGTCCATCCGCAGGAGTACCGCGTCGAGGTCTTCCAGCCACCATATCTCCTGAGCGGCAAGCCTCGCCCCGCCTTCACGTTGAACGACAAGGATTGGTCCTTTGGACAGACGGTCAGCTTCACGCTCGAAAGCGCGGCCAAGAACGGCGATATCTCTGTCTCGCTGCTTGGTTCGGTGTCGAGCACCCACGGCAACTCGATGGGTGCCCGCACACTCTTCCCCGCTGTGTCGTGCTCGGGCACGTCTTGCACCGTGACCGCGCCTCCCAATGCGCACGTCTGCCCGCCGGGGTGGTACCAGTTCTTCGTGCTGGATGGCGGGATCCCCGCCGTGGGCGTCTTCGTTCGCATTGGTGGTGATCCAGCTGAGCTTGGCAACTGGCCTCAGGGCAACGACTTTACTCGTCCTGGGATCTAGGGAGGGGGTGCGTCGTATTGCACACGAGGCACATGGCTGAGATGACTCCAAGTCTTGTTTTTCTTTTTTTTTCCCTTTCGTTTCTTTAACTAGAAATGATTGTCTCACACGCCAGGACAAGATTCAAAGGACTGCATCGTCGAATTTTCGTATTCGGGATTTTCTCAATCAATGGTGCCTATAGCCCATATTATATCTTAATACATACATTTAATTCAGACTCTTTGACTTTAAAAGCATGCTGGGCCGCCTCATTCATTGAAACCCTTATTCATGTCTTTACATGATTGCGTCTCTCTAATAACATATATACACGCGATGGGGCGCACCGCAGTACAAACTTGTGTTGTGCGGAAAATGACCCTTTATAAGCCCTTGGTACCAGGTACTAAGAGTGGATTCACTTTTGGTATTTCGTGCAACAACTTGTTATGCGGTGAAACGCACGAGGCTACAGCTATCTGGGAGGAACAGGTAGACGGTCAATTCAAGTAGCTAGTACTAGTAGTTGTGCTTGCCTTTTCTCAAGTAAAAAGGAAGGCTGTTGCCATTCTTATCCCAAGTAAATGACTACCTCGAGCCTTGAAGCCCTTGCCGTTGCCGTTGCCGGCGTAATGCTTTACTTAGCTTTCGAGCTCCTTTCCTAATCATTTGATCCAAGGCAGCTCCTTTTGCAGCAGTACCAGGGGCATAGGCTTCCAGCTCATCTTTATATGTATATCTAACTATATCACCAACGTCTACACGCATATATCCGCCTCCTCCCAGGCCGTGGCTGTCTACATGCGCTCCGTAGGCGCCATCTTGCCATCTATAGCTATAGCGCCTATATACCGCGACCTAGGCTTGCACTGGGCACCGTCTCTGCTGGGGTTTTTTCGCGTTAGCAATAGGGGTCATTCCGTTTATCTTTATCCGGTACGGGAGGTGCAAGCCTGCTTTCTAACCTACTCAACCTCGCAGCAGCATTCAAGCCACTTGCGCCCCAAAGGTTCTCAAACTCCGTGATAAAGCGACGGAGTGCTGGGGTAGGCGGCCCAGGTAGACGAGCTCATGGCCCTCCGTTGTGCCCTCGACAAAGGCCGTACGTACCCTAGTACTGGCCAACAGCGAATAATTCGCGGACTTCATCGGATGCCCAGCCCCAAGACGAGGAACCCTTGACCATTTGGACAAATGTTATCTACAACAAGCTGGATTCGATCAATATGGACTAGAGAAAGTATGCTACAATCGATTGGAGAGGCAGGAATGAAGAGTACGTCGCAATGCTGAAGTGTTACAAGAAGACTAGGCCTCTGCCGTTTGCGCTTGCTGCGTCGCAAGTCATAGAAATCGTTATGTAACCCGCTTGGCTTGTCTGTAGTAAACTCTCTCCATATTCCTACGGTTAAGAGACCGTAGCGTCAACCTGGCCCTAGAGGATTATGACAGATTTAAGAGGGTGTTTTCCCGTCTATCGTTCTGCTCTTGTTATTATTACGACTATTGACTAATTCGATTTCAAAAGTGAAATTGGCGTAGTCTAACGCATTGGGAACAGGGTCATGTTCGGTTAGCCACGGATGCCATGTGTGGTATGATTCGTCACAACCCGGGCAATAGAATCGAATATTGCGTGCATCTGCTGTCAGCCAACGAGGAGCTGCTCAGGATATTCCCAAAGCCCTTATGTTTAATAGGATTATTCTTTTAATTAATCTATTAGTAAAAATAATACCGGATATTTGACTGAAAGTCTTTACTGTAGGGTAGGCACAAAATCTGACCCATCCTCGGGTAATAATTAAGTATTACCTTCAGGTACCTATATTTAGTTACGGGTAATAAATAAGAGAAACGACATTTCGTCTTACAGCGTTTATCGATACCATGCGGCAGTCTTTCCTCTGTCTCTCACCATCGCATTGACAATTCATTCGCTTTTATCAAATCCCAGCAAAGTCGACGTGATGAACTAAGTCGGACAGCGTTGGCGCATCCGTGTCGGAAACGAAACACCAACCCGCATGCAGTCAAGGAAAAGCCTACGCCACGCAAAAACAACCTAAGTAATCTGATTGCGCAATCTTAAATCCCACCTCGAAAGACTCGACTCTTATCTGCATCTCCAGCCCACCAATACTCCGCCATATTGTCTCCTCGTATCGCACACGAACAACGGTCAGGTTGACCTCCCCTAGTAACACCAGGGCAGATGTGGCCCTTCACCAACTGCGCCCAACAACCCGCCTGCGAGGCCGTCGACCCCAACGCAGTCACCGCCTCGACCCTCCTCTCCCTCCTCCCTTTCCTCGTCATCTACGCGACCGCCCATACCTTCTCTCTCCGCAGTATATATCCGCGCCTCGCGTCCTCTGCCCAAGACGGCGAGGAGCACTGCCTACCGAGCCATGCGCCCGCCGCGCTAAAGGCCGTACACGCCGAACATGGCTCCAAGAGCGTCCGCGCCAGGGCTGCTGCATACACATTCGCCTGTACGATTGGGCTGGCCGCGTGCCTGGGAGTACTGATTCTAGCCGAGGTGTTGGATCTGCTGAACCTCAGGGCGAGGGGTATGGTGGGGGATGTTGCTGTAAGGGGCCTGTTGGTAATGTGTATATGCGTGGCGCCGTGGCTAGAATGCCGGAGTATGGTGATCGCGGCGGGGTGGACATTCCAACGGTCTTCCAAAGGACGGCTACCACGAGTTGCCTACGTCCTACAGATGTTGCTTTTTTGCGGTTGGCTGTTTCTCTTCTGGAGCGTGGGGAAAGCCGTGCCCGTCTCGGCACCGCGAACGAGAGGCGGGCGACTTGCGAACAGCGATGTCGAGGATAGCTTCATGGAGGTCCTCACGAGGGCGGCGCTGGAGAGGGTGGGAGTTGTAGGAATCAGTCTGATGGCGCTGCTGGCGGGTTTCGCGAGCGTGAGCACGCCGTGGCATACATTTGGCGCCGGGGCAGCAGCGAGGAGGAGGAGACCCGTCACAGAAGCGGATGTGAACCGGAAACAGGCTGGCCTCGATGCCACGGGCGAAATGCTCTCCTCGAAGCGGCACAGACTGCAGGCCCTGGAGCGCAGGACCGTAGAACAGGGCAGTTCGAAAAGCGGCTTCGTTGGCAAGATGATGGGGTCCATCCGAGGTGGCGCGAGTAGCGAGGAGACGGAGATGCGCAGTCTGAGGATGGAAATCGCGGGCCTCGAGGCTATGGAGGCGAACCTCAGTTCCGCCGTCAGCGCCCTAAAATCCCAGCGTCGAGACGCCGAGCGCACGGCCACGCCCATCGGTAGGGTCCTTCTCGTGCCGGGATACATCTTCAGCTGCTACTGCATGTACCGCATCATGGCGACGTTTCTCACCACCATCCGGCGAAGGACGTCGCCTGGCACGAGCTTCTCGTCTAGCGATCCCATTAACCGTTTCCTCGGCCTAATTGCCCGCCACTGGGATCCATCGCTCGATCAGATTGCCTGGGCCCGCATCATCTCCTTTGGTCTGTCGGGGGTGATGCTCCTCCTCAGTGCGAACTCGGTCCTACAGACGCTGACGCTCTTCTCTCGCCTGTCACCTCCTTTCCTTACCCGTCAGCTCAAAGCGTCCTCTCTCGCGCTTGCATCCTCCCAAATCGCAGCTACTTACGTCATATCTTCTTCGCTCCTCATGCGCAGCCAGCTTCCTGGAGAAGTCAGCTCTGCAGTGGGCGGTGCTCTGGTCAGGGGAGCAGCACTCATGAGCCCTAGCTTTGCTGATGGGTGGTTCGAAGGGTGGTTCCTCGTCGGAGCCGGTTTTACAAGTATAGGGATATGGATTGGTAGAGCGGTCGGTCGAAGCGACATGGGGGGAGAATGGGATGACTTTGGTATGGAAGAAATGGGGGCCAAAAGATCATAACCCCCTTGCATGATGAATGTTAATGTGTTACAGTGTATGGATAATGTAGTAGTGAACTAGCATCATGTCAAGCGTTTTGGATTTTTGCAAAGACTTCTCACATCCCATTGGAACACCATGTCACTCGTAAAAGGAACCAACAAATCTATGATTCAGGTATCAGACCTGTCCCAAGCACAGTCATTAAAAACACAAAACTTTCATAACTAGAACCGAGCTGAGGGAATAGAGAGGGGGGTTGTTGAAGGGAGGGAGAGGGGTGTATCATGTTCATCTACCTCAATTCTCATCATATTCATCCCTTGAAAGCTTGCCCGAATATTTTTACTCCCAAAAGCAAGGCCCCTTTTCTTTATTCCTCTCTCTCTTTTCTTTCACTCTTGAAATTCACACGCGCCCAGTTTTGTGTATAAAGGGCAAAAAGGAAATGGCAATCATTTCGAACCTCTCTCCTTCTCGATATTCCTCACACCGGTATCTCGTATTCATCTCTCTTACCCTTCTTCTCACCCCCATCCAGTCTTTTTTCGACAGAAGAAAAGCAGTCGTCTTTGTTACTTTTGGTATCGAAACGCCGGCGCCCTAAAGTATTGCGATGAGATGAGAGGTGCCTGCCGGGAAGACAAAAGGGAAAAGAAAAGAAAGAAGGAGTTTCTCGGTTTTCATTGTCCTCGTGATCGTAAGCATAAAATGCTGAAAAGGGTAGGAGGTGAGGATATCATCAACGTCAAATTCCGTCAGAAGCAAGTTGAAGGCAACAACGCAGCCTCATATATGCATATCCCCACTTTACAAAAGGAAAGCGAAACAGGTAAAAGTCATTCCACGGGCAAATCTTGCGAAGACGTCTCTAATCGTGCAACTTGACTACGAAAAGAGGGTCGGGTGAAGGGACAGCGCGTGCGTCCTTCCTAGGACATCAAAGGTCGTCCCGCTCGACCCTTCTTAACGGTAGTCCAGCCGTCCTCATCAACAGAGGGTCCCTCGGTAGTAGAGGTAGATGGCTGGCTGGGACCGTTGGTGCGAGGGGGACGTCCCTCATTACGGGGGCCACCGCGGGGGCCACCGCGACCGCCACCGCGGGGACCACTTGGAGCACCACGGGAGCGGTCACCGGCAGACCTCCAGCTGCCAGCCTCAGAAGCCCTTGACTTGGGCGGTTCGCGGGGCTCGCGGCCACCACGGCCAGCGGTTGTCTGCTCTCCTTTCTCCGTCTCAACACCCTCAACAGCACCAGCAGTGGCAGACTTGGGGGTCTCCATGGTAGTAGCCTCAGCAGCCTCCTTTTTAGTCTCCGCCTCGCTGTTCGCGGCCTTCTCCTGGGCTTCAGCCTCAGCTTCGGCAGCGGCCTCCTTAGCAAGTCGCTTTTCCTCCTTCGCCTTCTCCTCCTGCTCGCGCTTCTCAACAATAGCTTGCTCACGCTTCTCCTCAATCTCCTTCTCTCGAGCAGCAGTGTTAATGGGTCGAGCGGCGCCAAAGGGGCTGGCCTTTGAATCGGAGCCAGCAGAGGAAGAGGCAGCTTGAGCGTCCTCGGTGACAGTCCGCTTGGCAAGGTTCAGCCTAGGACGAATAGCAGCGGCCGGAACAACGGGGGAAGTCGGTTCCTGAGCAGGGGATGGAGACTTGGTTGGAGCGTCAGGGCGCATGTTGCTGCGCCACTGGTTATCCTTCTCGGCGGCAGTGGGAGCGCGCTCAGGGCGCTCAGGGCGCTCAGGGCGGGGAGGTCGGGAGCCTTCAGAGCGACCTTCACCCCAAGCTGGAGCTCTACTGCGACTGCCACGCTCACTGCGCTCGCCCATGCCTTCGGGAGCAGGACGTGGGGGTCGGCTACCATCACGGGATCCAGGACCACCTTCCTGAGGGGAGAGAGGGGCTAGAGGACCACGACGTTCCCAAGTCATTTCACGGGCCGGGCGGGCCTCGACAGCAGGATCGCGAGGAGGTCGGCGCTCATCGCGGAATTCACGTGGAGGACCACGCGAAGGGGCATCAGGCAGAGGGCCCTTTCGGGTCCAGTCACCAAGCTCACGAATAGAATCACCTCGGCCGCTATCACCACCGCGAGCTACTAATTGTCAGTCACACTGGCGATATACTAGGGAGTAGGGAGGAACGCACGAGGGTCCGCAATCTTAATCTTGATCATACGACCCTGGAAAGATTGGCCGTCAAGAGTAAGAGCCTTCTTCAAGCTTTCGGAGTCAACGAACTCGACATAACCAAAGCCCTTGGGTCGCTGCATCTCTCGATCCTCGATAATGCGGACGCTAGCAATGCTGCAGCCTTCAAAGAACTCCTCGACAGTCTCGTTCGTAGCATCGTAAGAGAGGTTGCCAAGATGCGCAGTATAGGGGGGCTTGTCGGGGAAGACCTGAGGAAGGTTCTCGCGAATGGAAGAGAAGCCTGGGAAGTATGGTTAGCATGACAGATCGGTCAATCTTGATCAAACGGTCGTACCTCGATCCTGCCAGGCAGAGTTACCACCGGAGCCACCGCCAAAGCGGGGTCGGTCAGGAGCAGGAAGAGGTTGAGTGCCTGATCACAATGGTCAATTCTCAATCTGAGAGCATATCAAGCGAAAGGGGCACCTACCCGTTACTACTGTTCGTCCGTCAGTATCATCTTGTCGTTTGTCATCGCCATGTCAAACAGGTGGTGGGGCACATACCATAAGTCTCCTCAACCTCATCAGCCCAAGAACCACCACCGAAACCACCTGCCAGGAAAGTCAGAATTCCCACTCTCAACATGTTTTCCGGTCATCATAGTTCAGCAAGAAACTGCGCCTATTCGATGTAAGTCGGGAGGGGCCAGCGACTGACCTGAATCAGTCAGAAAGTCCCCAAGAGACATCTTCTGCTGTTCCTTCTTTTTACCGGGCGCTGCAAGGCCTGTCAGCGGATACGTCCCCATCGCAGCTCTCCCCAGACATCCAAAATGAACTGACCCATGATTGCGGTTTAAGCGGCCACGCGCAACGATCCGGGGAACCGTAGCGCGTAGAGGGCAACGTCGTCTGGGGGTGTAAAGGCCGACTAAAAGGCTTTCCGTCCCTATCGAAGTGGGATTTTTCGAAACTCGCAGTTCGCGGAAGCGGGGAGTCAAACGACCAACGGAAGCGATTCCCGACTGGCGATGGGGTGTGTGTGTCGATTAAAATGTGTGAACCCCGTCGATATCGTGGGTGACCGGGGATCTGGGGTTGGAAGCGAAATGATTCCAGGGTGAGGTTGAAAATTGCTCGCTAGGTTGGGCTCAAGAAAAAAAACTATTCCAGCTGGAGGTGTGGTTGCCCTCTTCACCTTAGGTACGGTAGACTGTCTCAGCAAGCAATTTTCACCCGCCACCCACTGATTTCTTGCAGTGTGCCAGCAAATGCGGAACAGCTAGCCTGTGCGATTTGTCGAGCTCGCTAGCCTGATCTGGCTTCGCGGGGCAATCCGGTTGTCTATCCGCCGTTGTGCTTGGGGCAGCGATTGTGATTGGTTGATTTGGTGCCTGAACACGGCTACAATCCACTTCTTTTTTTTTCAGCATCTGACCCATTTTAACTGCAGGTCCAGATTACCTAGTTCTCTTCCCTTCGCAGTGAGTGGTCGGTTAAAGAGAGAGTATCACTAACGCCAGCAAAGGCGGATTTGACAGCATCTCAACATCATCACTAGCCTCATCCCCGTTAGATATACATTTGCACTCAATGGTTTCAATCATCTACAGCCTGCTCAGCCAGTCATAACTAGTCAGGAAACCTTTCTCTTCATCATGAGTGAACATCCTCCCCCTAAAGCCACTCCCCGACAAATCCAACATCGAGGTGTCATACCGCCAGAGCTGACGGAACTCTTGGTACCGCCATTGAAATTTGGCATGTGGAGTGGTGAGTTGCGAGTCAAATTTCCCTCCAATACGACTCACTGACATGGAAAGGCGTCGGTGGTACCTTGCTGGGCGTAGGCGGTGCCATTATGAAAGATGTAAATCCGGTGACGAGTGGTGCAATGACTGGCTTCCATTGGTTCACACTCGGCACGACGTATTGGTGTAAGTGCTAAGACACCCTTAGCTATGATCAAATCTTCCATTAACCCCGCTAGTCTCTCGCACAATGATCTTCCGAGGTTTCGGGGGTGACACGCAGATGAAGCCGTCCGAAATGGTGGCAGCCAGTGCATTAGCAGGCGTGCCCACAGGAATCATGAGCGGAATGGCGAATCGTAAGGAACTCTCTGCACTTGGTTATGTAATTCGCTGACCTCTGTATAGGCGGAGCAAAGGCAGTCCCCTCACAGATCCTCTTTTGGGCTGTTTTTTGCGGTGGCGCTCAATGGGGTGTCAATGCATTCCTACACAGGGATACAAACACGACCAAGGCCGACGATGGCTGGCTACGGTCCGCTTGGAGTCCGCTCAGACGATTGACAGATGAGGAATATATAGCCAAAATGGACGACAAGATGTTGGGTCTAGAAGCGGATATTGCCATCATTGACGAGCGTATAGCGGCATTGCGGGAAAAGGAAGCGGCAGAGCGGGGGCGCCCATAATGGTTTACAACTATGTAAGATATGTAAAAGATACAAAGATAGATGTGAATTCAAGATCAAAAAGGTAGTCACATGTTTTCTATTTAAGTATTTACGCACGCTCATGTTGTGTTGTTTAGTTTTTAATCTACACATGAGCTTCAGATTGCCTTTTCAGTCCAGCTTCAGATATCACATGATTAATAAGTATGTCACTCTCTCAATTATCAGATACCATACCCTCGTTAGACAGATAATCATTCACCGTTCGTATATATATCATGGACTTTGTCGCTAGTGCTCTACTAGGTATGTTATGCTCAGTATGGCCCCGTTGGGTGACAAGTCCCTGGAGGTTGACAGGATTATGACCGCATAGAGTTCCTCAAGCCCCTACACATATATGCATCGTATATTTCTAAAAGGTGCGATAGAGTCCATTATCTTATCGTGATATCAAAACCTGCGTCGCTTGGTGCTCTTTGCCCTGTTAGTAGGCGTTCCATTGGTGCAGAACTATGGCACGGGACTGTGAAATCTGTGAAGAGCAAAACTTTGACATACGAGCCAAGCGGAAAGTACGAGAGCAGTGAGAGCTCATTCAACGGTTTAATTCATGGCATAGGCCGCACCTATTTGCCAGGAGCGTCAGTAGGTACAGATGGGAAATACCCTGGCTGCATAGCTCGCTCCCTATCCCTTTTTGCAGCTTCAGCTTGTCGCTTCTTTTGTTGTCTTTGGCTATAGAACATGCTGCGGCTGTAAGCTGACTGATGTTGTGAGGCATGTGGAGGAAATGGCATACTTCTTGAGCTCAAACACACGGGGCTCTTCCTCCTTCAGTGTTTTGTCCCCATCGTTCTGTACAACGTCAGTCTGATATCACCGAATCTGGTGCCGTCCATATTGTACCTTTGCATCTTCTAACTTCTTCTCATCGTCCTCCTCATCTTTATTCTTTTCTTTTATTTTATCCTTATCGGTCTTGTCCTTGTCCTTGTCCTTGTCTTCCTCTTTGTCTGCCTTTTCTTTCTTCTTGCGCTGCTTTTCTTCGTACTCCTTCTTCAACTTCTCTGTCTCTTCCGCCAGTTCTTTGTCCCGCCTAGCCTTGACCGATGCTTCGTCGATCTTGGCCGAGCAGAAGTTACGGTCCTTTAGGTGAACTGGGCAAACGTAGAAAAAATCCTGTCAATTCTCCGAATGAGAATAATTCGTGGCTAAACAGGATCACATCACGTGGACTCCCTTCATCCTGGACACACCTTGTTATCGGGGGTAATTAGAACAGACGTGCTGGGCTTGTAGCAGATGTCACATGCTTTGGCCGAAGCCTCAGCCACCTTGCGATGGTGGTAAATATTTGGGAACGATGCCACCATATTGAAGCAAATGAATAACCTGCTTATATATGAGAGGGAACGAAGGATTGAATCTCTTTATTGAGAATGAATAAGTGACCATGTATACAATAAGGCGCGGGGCGTTACAGCTTGCGGCGTCGCTGCGACGCTGGGATCCGATGACTAAGCCAGCAATTAGACTCCAGGAAATTGGAATCGCGTTCTGATATCATAGCAAGGTTCTGATGGTCCAAAGCACACTTGCCGTTTCCCTCCTACCCTTCACTATTTGTCACGCTTCTAAGAAACCAACAGAAATTCTTACAATCGTCGTCGTCATGGGCGCGCCCCTTGACACACAGAAATTGGTAACAATATTTCAATCACGCCCGGATATCATTGATGGCATCCAACGCGCAGCTGGTTAGTGCTTTATTTACATGGCTCTGCACATTGAAACTGAACAAGAAGTACTCCGTACTAACGATACGTGTAGACACCCCAGCGCGGATCGAATTGTTCAACGAAATTGCCACACATGTATACGATCGTTTCCAAGAGAATGGCGAGCCGGCCTCGAAAAGGAGAAAGGTAGAGAGTAGCCAGTCAGGCAGCGGAGCGAATGGCACGGCTATAGAAGGCCCTGACCCAGCAAACGACGATATTCTGTTTGAAATCAAGGAAATTTCCGTGTCCGTGCCACAGAGGAAGAAGTTTGAGCTATGCTTGACTCAGCATTACCTATACGCTCGCGCACCCGGCACTACGGCTCCTCTCCCAGGCATAACATACTCTTGGAAGGACGTTGGTGAGTGAAGGCCCGGACATTCGGACTCTGCGTGGTTTCCTGACTTGGAGTAGAATACATATTCTACCTACCCGTCCCTGAGAAAGCTCAGGTCCAGCACAACTATGTTATCATTCCTAGAGGCGCTTGCCTGCCCACCTCGAAAACCGACACCCCTACCACAACAATCGAGCCTCTCGTATTCACAGTTCCTGCGACGCCTCCAAAATCCGGTACCATTGGAGGCCGCGAGGCGAGCAAGGCGTCCTCTGTCTCGGACACGTACAAGTCACTCTTCCACTGGGCCTTTGACACGCGCCTCAAGTCCGCCGGCAACAAGCTTGACATTGTATCTGGCAACCCGCAGCGCTTTCACAGCGTTATCCGCCAAGCTCAGAGACCGAACGAAAAGGCCGTACATGTGGGTGCCTACAAGGGTTCAAAGGATGCGTTTCTTTTCTTCCTCGAAAACGGTATCCTATGGGGTTTCAAGAAGCCGCTCATTTTTATTCCGCTCAACCGCATCGTGGCGGTGAGCTACACCAATATCCTACAAATCACCTTCAACATCGTTGTTGAGGTCCTCATTGGCGACGGGGACGCAACCGAGGAAGTGGAGTTTAGCATGCTCGACCAGCAAGACTATGGCGGCATCGACGACTACATAAAGTCAAACCATCTACAAGATCGTAGCATGGCAGAGCAGCGAAAAGCCAAGCTTCAGCTCGCGGAGAATAAGAAGGGCGTCAAGCAGGATGATGTTGAGAATGGCGAGAGTGCAAACGCCGATGGCGAGGCCGCTGATGGCTTGACAGAGCTAGAGAAAGCGCAGGTCGATCTCGAGCAGCAGCTTCAAGATGATGAGGATGAGGATGAGGAAGACTACGACCCTGGTAGTGACGGCGATAGCGAGGGCTCGGGATCTTCTAGCGAGGATGACGATGATGATGATGAAGATACTGAGGATGATGATGACGATGTTGGTGATGGAAAGGCCGAAGACGAGCAGGAAGAGATCCAAGCGCCAACTCCTATCAAAGAGGAGGTCAAGCCTGCTCCCCCTGCGCCCAAAGCAGCTCCCAAGGCTGCAGCTAAAACCAGAGCTCCCAAGGCTGCGGCAGCTGCAGCTCCCGTGCCAGTGCGCCAGGGATTTGCACCAATGAACGCAGTACCAGCATCCAATGGCATGGACTTGGATGAGGACTTCGACGTAGTAGGGTGAAAACGTGTACAAACAATAACAGCTATTTTACGGAAAACCTTTGCGACACCGGGGGTCAGACGTATGATCAGGATGGGACATTCATGATCTTGACTACATCAGTTTATGATTTCTCTACATCACTGAAAAGACGCCTCCGTGTTCTGAAATATCTGCTAACCCCAGCCTAACAAGTTAGCCCATAAGTCCATTACCTGACAGTGAGTACAGGCTTTGCAGTGCACGCATTAGCAACCTTTCTCAAGAAGAGGTCCGGCAGATCATTTTAATTTTATCCTTTCGTTTAGAATAGGCCATCATCTCTACCCCAGGCTGGTAGTGCGCCATTGCAAGGGATATTTATATTCGCCTCTAGGCCGAACACCGCGCCTCCGTGGCCTGCCAGGGTAACTAGATTATTATGCTCATGTGCTTGAAAGTCTCGCGTCCTTGTGCATAGCAATAATCTTCCGGATCCTGAAGTTGATGGTCCAAAACTAACTTGCCCTGTATACAAAATGTGGAAATCTTCCTCACTGCCCTCAGCAATAGGATTACCGGGACAATAAGATACAATTGACTCGTGAGTACGGAGTAATTACTATAGTATTACTAGTAGATACTAGTATTCTAGGGAATGGAGCTCTGAAAATGGGCAGTGCTTGAAATGCTATGAGTCACTGTGTAGCATGAAATCGCATCAACTTGCTTGATAGAAGGTAACTACTTAGTAGTATTACTACCTAGCTAGATTCTTTTGTTTTGGGGCTTGCTGCCCATCCACCGTGTTTGACTGCCTTTTTTTTTTGGTTTTTTTGGGAGGTTGGACGGGCGCGTGCCTGCCTGGTTGATTGGATGATGGTTTTGGGCTAGTCAGGTGACGCGACGTCAAGTTGGGCTACCGATTGTGTACATATGTACTTGGTACGGAGTACTCCGTACTCCAGTACGGATAGTGCTATTTTGTTGACTTTTGGCAAGAGAACAGGGGTAGGACCGGCGACCATTTCGCCCCCTCGTCGGTGGACACCACTTTACTCGGTACTAGGTCCCCTCCATTTGATGCACGTCCGTAGATAATCCTAGCGATCGCCTAATGTTTGGTGTTTTGCCCATTTCTTCTAAGTAACGTGTTTCTCACAACGTGCGCGATCGCATTTGTTATAGAGCTAGCACTGCCATTCCTTGTACCCAGGTAAGTACTGCTCTTGCTCTCTTGTGCTTGCACCTTCCGCCATATGATCCAGACCACTGACTTGTCGATTTTGAAGAAGGAACAAAGGGTACAAGCACGACTTTGTTTCTTGCCTTTGATTGCACATTAGGCTCCAGCGCGTCGATTGAATGCGATAGCAGCAATTCGTATCATCTTAGCGACGCCTTCTATCCTGCTCTTTCTACAACGGCGGTATGTTGCTCCCGGTCCAGCTGTTCCCGCGCCCCGCGAGTTTTTCTCTGCAAGTATCCTCGCCGAGGCGGCTGCTTGTCTGGGTATACTAGAAATGGAGATCAGCAGCGCGTACTCTCGACCGTTCCATCGGCTAATGGGCAGAATAGCACACCGTTTAACAAAAAAGCGAAAACCCCTTAATCATCAACGATATCCCAACTCGAGCACAAGCGCCTACGGCTTCGATAGCGACAAAGCTTTCGCAAAAATGGCGGAAGAGGAGGATTTTAGCTCTCTGCCAATGCCAGACCGCTTCACTCACAAGGTATGCCTTGCGGGATCACTGCGCTGGATAGCCCAGAGGCAATTTTGGATACTAACACTTTTAAGGTCTGGAAAGTTAGAAAGGCTGCCTACGAAGATGCCGCGAAACAGTTCTCATTATCCCCCGACGAGTCCGACCCTTGCTTTCGCCCCTTTCTGCAGGACCCCGGCCTGTTGAAGTCAGCCGTCTCCGACTCGAACGTTGCAGCACAACAGGAGGGTATCATCTCGCTATGTGCGTTTCTGAAATACGGTAGTCGCGACGGCGCGTTGCGGACACGAGGGCACACAATCAGCCCTATGGTAGAGAAAAGTCTATCATCAACGCGTGCAGCAACAAAGCAGAACGCCTTGGAAGCCATCTTACTATATATTGAGCTGGACACGCCGGGTCCTGTCATCGAAGAGGTTCTTCCTGGGCTGTCGAACAAGGTCCCGAAGAATGTTGCTGCGACACTCAACGCGCTTACTCAGATCTTCCACAACTATGGTTGCAAGGTTGTCGACCCAAAGCCGGTTTTGAAATGCCTGCCCAAGGCCTTTGGTGCTGCCGACAAGAATGTCCGTGCCGAAGCGACAAGCCTTGCAGTCGAGCTTTATCGATGGCTTCGTGAGGCTATGAAGCCTATGTTCTGGGGAGAGCTGAAACCTACACAACAGACAGACCTCGAGGCGCAATTTGAAAAGATCAAGTCTGAACCAGCACCGAAACAAGAGCGGCTCCTCCGATCACAACAGGCCGCGATGGACGCTGCTCCTGATGGTGGCGACGGAGGTGAAGATGAGGCTGATGATGGGCAAGATGCTGGAGAAATGGATGCCTTTGACCTCGCTGAGCCGCAAGATGTGCTTAAGAAAATTCCGCCTACCTTTCACGAACAGTTGGCGTCCTCAAAGTGGAAGGATCGCAAGGAAGCAGTCGAAGCTCTGTATCAGGCAGCCAATGTTCCTCGAATCAAGGACGGTGATTTCAATGAGATCAACCGTGGGCTGGCTAAGTGCATGAAGGACGCCAATGTAGCCGTAGTTACACAGGCCGCTCAGTGTATTGAGGTTCTTGCCAAGGGCCTACGTGGTAGTTATGCGAAGTATCGAACAACGGTCATGCAGCCAATCATGGATCGACTCAAAGAAAAGAAGGCGGCTGTCGCTGATGCACTCGGCGCTGCGCTGGACGCAGTGTTTCATTCCACCAACCTGAGCGAATGTCTGGAAGATATCACTACGTACCTTGGCAACAAGAACCCCCAGGTTAAGGAAGGAACTATGAAGTTCCTTATCAGGTGTTTGCGAACGACGAAGGTTGTCCCGGCCAAGCCCGAGATTGTCTCGATCTGCGAGTCTGGAAAGAAGTTGTTGGCCGAGTCTAGCCCTGCACTACGTGACGGGGGTGCTGAAATCCTGGGAACAGTTATGAAGATCATTGGCGAACGCGCAATGACGCCTTACCTCGATGGTCTAGATGACATTCGCAAGAATAAGGTTAAAGAGTACTTCGAGGTGGCTGAAGTCAAGGCAAAGGAAAAGCCCAAGCCTGTTGCTGCCCCCAAACCTGCTCCGGCCACCAAGAAGGCTATCGGAAAGAAGCCAGTGGCTAAGAAGCCAGTGGCTAAGGCTGCACCGGCTGCAGTGCCTGCGGCTGAACCTCCGCTAGAACCTCAGCCAACCGCCAAGTCAGCCGCCAAGCCAGGCCTCGCAAAGCTATCTGGTCTCGGGGGGCTGAAGGCACCTCAGAAGAAGAGCTTGGCACCTCCAGGTTCGCCACGTAGATCTCCTAACGGGCCGCCGGTTATGCCTGATGATGATGTGCCTCCCCCGCAACCCAGATCAGGCCTTTCTCGCGGTTTGGCAGGGCGTTCGCTGGCCAAGCCATCTGTCGCACCCCCACAGATGCCTCCCGACTCACCGCCACCCTCTAGTGGGCTCACTGCTGTTGAGCGTGCTGAGCTTGAGGAGCTGAGAGCGAGCAACGAGCGGTTGACGCGTCAAGTCGATGACCTACGGCAAGAGAGAAACAAGTTCATGTCGGAAATTCAAGAGTTGAAGAATCAAAATGCTGGCTTGATTGAGGATCACACGCGCGATGTCCTCAGTATCAAAGCGAAAGAGACTCAACTAGTCCGGGCACGGAGTGATGCTGAAGCTACAGATCAAACCAATGACCGGTTGAGGCGCGAATTGGAGCGCTTGAAGAGAGCCCTTAGTCGCGCCGAAGGCCTTGGCTCAGGTTCAGGAGCTGCCAGCCCCGGGGTTATGTCGCCGACTCATGATGATGCTGGTATTTTCCGCGATTCTGGTGTATCATCAGGAGGCCGTAACCGTGCGAGCTTCATCAGTACAATGTCCGAGGAGAAGGAGAATGGAGAATCACTCTATCCCAGGAAAGCACTCAGCCCAGACATGCATTATGCTGGAAGCTCTGCATCGTCAGGCCGTGGATCTCCTGCCAGAGGCTTTAGATCAGTCTCAATGCAGCGTGATGATAGCGATCATGGTGTTTCAGTTGCTAGGGAGCGAGTGGTATCATCGTCATTGCCTCAGCCGAGCGGCGGTGGTGCCAATGGTCAGGAGAGTTGGAAACGTGCAGCGGAAGTGACAAGCCAGCTGAAGGCCCGAATTGAACAGATGAAGGTATGTCATGATGAGTTCTCTACTATACTCAGGCCGTACTAACCACTCGACAGGCCAAGCAAGGACTCGCTCGCCCATAAACGTAGATCAGGCTTCAACGTACAAAAGCGTTGAAGACAGACTTGAGCAGACTATACATTGAGTGATTGGTGTGTCATAGGGAAGGCTTTGCTGTGTAGGTTATGGGATATTACGGGCATTTTCTGGGCGTTGGACGCATACCCCTTGTGTTGCTTGATGGTGTGTCTAAATGTGGTTCATTGGAGAAATACTATCTAATAAAAATACGTTTGTTTTCGCCGCAAACGCACCTCACCATTATTCATTGCTATTTCTCAGTTGAGTTCAGACGACTGCGAAGTATTTCGTTCACCTCCAGGGAGTTCTAGGTGTAGCACGTGTTCTGCCATGACTGAGTCGAAGTAGCTTCTGACCTCAACAATCTTGCCATCTTGGTTCCACCTCGTGAGCCACACGTATTCGTTGTTATAAGGTTCCCCTGTCTTGGTTGTGCTCTCTCCCTTACTTTCGACGCAGGCCCACCAAGTGCCATCGGCTTCGGGGTCTTTGTCGAGGATAACTCGATTGACGACAAAGCGAATGGGGCTCTGTAGCTTGGGGCCCAGACGATTGAACGAGAGTGCTTTGTGCGACTCTACTGTTGTGGTGGTACCTGACTGCTCGTGGCCTCCGGTAATGGTCCAGATGACGTCGGGGATGAGGGTGTCGTTGAAAAACGATGCACGCAAGGAGGGATCTGTTGTTTCGTATAGGGGAGCGAAGGACTTGATAATATGATCCTTGGTAAGCGTGAAGGAAGCCATGGTTAATTTCACGAAAGGGAAATGTAGTGCATTTGTGGAAGAGAACATGAGGTGATAGAGGGGGAGATTTACGTATCTACAAAGAAGTTGAGCGAAGTACGAGTCAATTCGGGCTGTTGGTTGCTCTTGCTTATCTCAATGAGCGCAGTTCCTGAATCATCATTATGATGGAACGATCAACGTGGCGTCACCTGACAAGCCACGCCAAATGTCTCGATTTTCGCTTCGTACAACGAGGCCAATGGAGAAACCTTCCTTGTATGATTATTACTACCTTAGTGCTCCTTGAATATTCGCACATGTTCATTTTTAATGGTGGTTGCGCAAGATTCGTCACAAGGCGGGCGGGGGGTGGACGCTCATCTTTATTATTTCTAGGGGAATTTGACCAGATACGCTTAATGCTGGAGAGCGTTCAGCATGCTCACTCATCCTAGTCGGCTTAGCAAGAATCCATCGATCCAGAAGACGTGGCAGAGATTAATTTCGACTTGCCGCTGTGGTAAAAAACGTACATGCTGCCAACTCCTTCCGGGCGTCTATCAGTAGTTGGTGTCATCGGTAGCTAAAAGTCAGGATGGAAAAGTAAGGTCGTATCGATGGGGCTTTAAGAAGTGCACA
Organism: Trichothecium sympodiale; assembly: GCA_003012115.1. NCBI lineage: Eukaryota > Fungi > Ascomycota > Sordariomycetes > Hypocreales > Trichothecium > Trichothecium sympodiale. Next base: position 22,734 of record PXOB01000056.1, on the reverse strand, counting down.
TTTTGCTTTACAATAATAAGAACGGGAGAGAATGATGCTGCTTCGACTGCCTTAGTCATTAATAGCCAGCAGTCAAGACTGACTAACGGGTCAGGCCTTATTTTCAATGCAGCCTGGCCAGCATTCCATTTTTTGGGCACTTCCTCACTCTATCTTCCTACAAAACTCGTAAACTTGGTCTCGAGTGGCGAGGTTAAGATTTGAATCAGCATCATAAAGCATGAGCCATCATTGAGCTAGGTTACCATGACCATAAGTCGGTTGATAGCGGTTGTAGCCGGGTTCACGAAATACACTAGGGTAGTTGTTAAGGTAATTGATGAGGTGCTACAATACACTTCATTAGCGTCTTACAAGTCCGTTGTCAGCGTGCGGCGCGGCTGCTGCCAAAGGGATGAGCAGAGCTGCTTGCTTGGACCTCAGCAATTCGGAGACCGACCAATTGCTCCTCCTCGTTGTCGTCACGTGATGATAAAACGTCCCATAAGAAGAGCAAATCTGGCAGCTGCGCTTCTGCTCCTGCGGTATACTGCATTCGCAAAGCTGCTGCGCACCTTGCTCAATCAATGATGATGATGATGAAATATAGGTGATGTACGTGTGATTACCCTTTTGGGAATGGACCTTCTGAGAGCTCTGCCTGAGAGGGCAGCTGCACGTTGATGCTCCGCTGGAAGAGCCCGCCGGGGGGAACTGTAGGGAAAGTGAGCCTGCCCGGCCATCCTTCGGCCAAGTGAAATCCCAGGCAGATGGCTTGCTTTCCCCGCGTCTATGCCTTTTCTTTTTTCTTCTTCGAACGGGTTGGTTTCTTTCTTATACCCTAATGCCTCCCTCGATGTAGGTAAGGGCTCCAATCGCTTTCGTTCCGCGCCATTTTTTCTGTCTCATTGCGCAATTGAACTCTGGTTGTCGGAACCTTGATACCTTTCCCGCTATAATGGACGTCAAGGCCGAACTGCCCTCGTATGCGGCAGCTGCTGGCCGGCGTTCATTGCCTCTTGGCACGCGTAGAGGCCGACGCAATCTGCGACGCTCTCGCGTCATCAAATTCGCCGTGCTAACCTGCTTGGCCTTTATCGCTCTCGCACAATGGAAGCAGCTCAGGCGCGCTGAATCGTCAGTCACCAGATTATCGATCAAGCAGCTCAATGCCGACCTTGAGACCTGCAAGAAGCTTCGCCACAAGCCGAAAGATCCTATCGGCAAGGGCCGCGATAAGAACGCCCGGTATCTCGACGGACACAAGCCAACATTGATCAAGAACGCTACAATATGGATTGGTGAGCCGACCGAAGGGACTAGCCAAGTAGATGCTCGTGCTGGCAAGGGTTGGGAGTGGTTCAGTGGAGATGTGCTACTCGAATACGGCCTGATTCAAAAGGTTGCGGCGGATATCTCCAAGACTTCGCTGCCCAAGGATACCATTGTATTTGAGGCTGATGGGCGCCAACTGACAAGCGGCATAATCGATATGCATAGTCATGCTGGTGTTCTACCCCTCCCTGGTCTACTGGGCTACCAGGACGTAAATGAGGCATCTGACAATATTACGCCCTGGGCTCGATCGATCGACTCCCTCTTCCCATTCGACCCTCAAATCGAGATCATTAAGTCCGGCGGTGTCACTACCTCTCTTGTGCTTCCTGGCTCAGCCAACAACATAGGAGGGGAGGCGTTCCTCTTTAAGCACGCTGTCGGAAGAGACGACGGCCGAAACGAGATCAGTGCCAGAGACATGCTTGCGGACCCTGATCAGAACTGGAGATACATGAAGATGGCTTGCGGTGAGAATCCGAAGCGTGCTCATGGAAGCCTTACTACGAGACCTCTCAGCCGCATGGGTGAGAGCTACGATTTCCGCCATGCCTTCGAGCAGGCCCGCGAACTCAACCTCAAGCAGGATGACTGGTGTGCCAAGGCCGAGGCTGTTGGCGTAGAGAAAATGGACGAGTACCTCCCCCAGGAGATTTTTTGGGAATCTTTGGGTGCTGCCCTGCGTGGTCAAGTTCACATCAACGTTCACTGCTACACGATTACGGACCTGGAGGCCATGGTAGACCATACCAACGAGTTTGAGTTCCCTGTCAGAGCTTTCCACCATGCGCATCAAACATACCTGGTTCCCGAGGTTTGTCATACTTTTCAGCTTTACAATCACGAGTTCGTGCTGATTTCATCTAGATTCTTAAGCGCACATGGGGAGGACGCGCCCCTTCATCCGCCATCTTCGCCGATAACATGTACTACAAAACTGAGTCATACATTGGCTCCCCAGCTGCGGGAAAGGTTCTCTACCAGGAAGGCCTGACTCCCATCTACGTCAGCGACAACCCAGTTCTCAGCGCTCAACATGTGGTCTTCGAGGCCGCCAAGGGTTACCACTACGGTCTGCCATATCATGCTGCTCTTGCTAGTGTCACAACTGCTCCGGCAGATGACCTTGGCATGGGCGAGCGACTGGGCAAGATTAAGCTCGGCTTTGATGCCGATATTGTTGTTTGGGATAGTGACCCGTTGAGTGTCGGCGCTGCGCCTGTACAGGTGTGGATCGACGGTACTGCTCAACTGGAGGATCCTATCGAATTGAGGAAGCCTTACACCGGGCCAGTAGTTCCTAACGAGGCTCTTCAACAGGACATTGTTGAGGAGCCTACTCGCGTTTCTGATGCTCTTTTCAAGGGTATCAGGAGAGTCTTGCTTTCCGATGATGAGACCTACGATACGGATGGCGAGTCAATCAATGTTGCCATTGCAGGCGGCAAGATCACTTGCATCGGCTCATGTGAAGCCGAGTTTGAGTTGGCTGCTAAGGCTGGCATTGAAGCTGTCACCCTGGAGAACGGCTATCTTCACCAGGCCTTCACCGGTTTCGGTGGCACCCTCGGTCTCAATGAGATCGATAGTGAGGTAACGACTGATAATGGCAACAATATCCTGACCTTCTCTCGGGCCATTGATGGCCTCCTTCTGGATAGCAAGAAGCTCGAGGCTGCATCCAAGGCTGGCGTTACCCGTGCCATTTCGGCACCCAAATTCTTCGGTGGCGGCACGCATCATGGCACTAGCGTAGGATTCCTCACCGATGCTAAGACAAGCTTTGAAGAAGACGCTGTATTCGAGGACGATATTGCTGCGCATTACACATTTGATATCAACTCGCTCGTCAAGGGCAGCTACTCTAAGAATTTTGGCAAGTTCCGCACCAAGCTCTGGATGGTCGGAGGTCAGGGCGAGGTTTTGCTTCCCTATAGCGAGGAAGCTTTCTTAAAGCGTGTGCTTGAGGGCCAAATGACCCTGGCGTTGACGATTAACAGCGCCGACGGTATAGCTGCAGCGTTGAGAATCAAGGAGGAGCTTGATAACCTCAATTTTGGCTGGACTTTGCGAATGGCTATTGTAGGTGGCGCTGAGGCTCACATGCTGGCTGATGAGCTTGCGCATGCCAAGGTCGGTGTAATTCTATCGCCTCTGCAAGCTGAGGGCAAGAACTGGGATTCGCGGCGTGCGCTCTCTGGTGCACCCTTGACCAACGGCACCAACGTTGACAAATTGCTAGACGCTGGTGTCAAGGTCGGTATTGGCCTGTCAGAGGACTGGCTAGTACGCGACCTGGCCTTTATGGCTGGAACGGCCTATCGTAATGGCGAGGGTCGCTTGAGTGAGAAAGCTGCTATAGATCTCGTAAGCACAAACATCTACGATATTCTGGGCATCGAGACGGCCGATGTGAGGGAAAGTGGCCACTTTGTCGTAAGCGAGGGTAGCCCTCTGGAAATTGGTTCTAGGATCAAAGCTGTTGGTTCAGGTAGAGGCAATGTGGCGTTGTACATATAAAAGGATTGATTTGAAAGAATATGGTAAGTGCATATACCTATTAGCAATTAGTAGCATGGTACTCTTTTGTATGGTGTACGAAGTACTTCGTATGTGTCTCGCCATTCCGCTTGCGGTTTGCGTGGATAAGCCGCGCGCGGACGAGTCGAGGCAGTGGCGGCAGCACGTTGCTCAACGGCATCCCGCGCGGGTTACAAATTCTTGAGTAAGCCTCGTGGGTGATTGCTCAAGCGAAGGGGAAGCCACTACGGCAAGGTGGGGCCGGACTTTTGTTAAATAGCCATATAATAGTTGGCGATATCTTCTATCGGATGAAGGTGTTTCGAACCGTTAGAAGCTTTCATGTTTTTGACAAGCATTCGTAGAGAAGCAACTATTTCCTCTTTGAAAAAGTTTACCAGATTTTACTCATCCAATATGGCTCTTGCGCCCGTTGTTGCGCTCTCTCATGGTGGAGGTAATTACACTTTACTCACCCAACTTTTCACTTGTTGATGCACCTTCTCACTTAGACTTTTGCAGGTCCCATGCCTCTCCTGGGAGATCCTTCACACAAGGATATAGTCTACTCATTGACGAAGCGTGTCCCTAAGATCCTCAATCTCGACAACCCGGATCGTCGTCCCAAGGCCATCATTCTCGTCACGGCGCATTGGCATACGTCAGTCCCCTCTGTTACATCAAGCCCCGCACCGGAGCTGTATTACGACTATGGTGGCTTTCCTGACGAGGCATATACACTCAAATACCCGGCCAAGGGTGACCCTGTTCTCGCAAAGGAGGTAGCCGAGGCTATGAAAAGTGAGGGGCTGAAGGTTGAACTACAGGAGCGGGACTGGGATCATGGTGTGTTCGTCCCGATGAAACTCATCCGGCCCGAGGCGGATGTGCCCATCGTGCAGGTATCTATTCTGCGAAGCGAGGACCCCGCGGAGCACCTTGCCATGGGCCGGGCGCTGCACACGCTCCGAGAGAGGAACATCGCCATCGTAGGCTCAGGTTTCGCATCTTTCCACAACCTCAGCCTGATGAGACCCCTGATGTACGGAGGCCAAGGCGACGCCGGCTTGAGGCGCGCCGCGGAAGGTTTCAGTGGCGCGGTGCGCGACGCCCTCAAGGCAGGCAAGGGAGGCGAAGAGTTGCTGGGCTGGAGGGGGTTCCCGGGCGCGTATGACATGCACCCGCCGCGAGGAGGGGACCACTTCATGCCGCTGATTGTCTGCGCGGGGGCGGCGGGCACGGACGAGGTGAGGGCGTACAAGGATGACTTCTTGGGTGTGGATGTTTGGACTTGGTATTGGGGGGCTGAGGACGTCGACGCGCCGACGGGTAAGACGGAGTTGTAATTACTATGTATACATGGAAATGAGAGTGACTGCTTGGAATCGAAAGGGGTCATGAGTGGGATTTGTTGCGGATGAATCAAGGTCGATTTTGACTGGCGGATTGGGAACGTACAGAGTCGAGCGCGCGTTGGTCAGTACCAGGGGTGGATTGACTTTTATATTTTCATGCAATGAATGAATAATACAGCATGAAGAAGCACGCCCTCGACGATTTTCCTGTTGACAATTCTTGCTGACAATTCTTGTTGACAATGGGCCAATTCATCATGTGAATTGATTCACGTCATGTAGTTTTTTACTAGGCGTCAAGTAGCACACGGGCCAACGATGGCTAGAGGAATGTCACCACTAAAAACAACGTGTGCACCTTCCGTAGCTACCCTCACCGCTAGTCGTCAAACCTCCTACCTTTTCAAACAGCCCCCTATTTATCAGATTTGAAGCTCATCGTGACATCTTTTCTACAATGGAAGCCTTCGTAACTGGTGTTTTTCCCGACAAGGCATCAGCCCGGGCAGCCGGCAACGAAGCTGCTGCAAGCGCCGGCTTTGCCTTGAGCACCCGAACCAGCTATCCAGCAGCCCATAACGCTACGAGGGTCATCTTAACCTGCTCTAAAAGCCGCTCCTTCAAGCAAAGCCCGACCGTCGGGAAGACGCCTTTAGGAAAGAGACGGAAAACTAGCTCGCAAAAGGTCAACTGCCCGTGGCAGGTGACCATGGTGTTCTCAGCTGCTGAGAAAGGCTGGGTTTTCAAGGCCCCAGTCAACGAGCATAGTCATGAGCTCATGACAGCTGCTGCGTTTGCGTCGCATAGGTCTGAGTTTATTGAAAAGCACAAAGACCTGATCATCAGCCTTTGCGATAGCGGCCTTCGTACCGCCCAAATCCTCGAAGCCCTTCGTGAGGAGTGGCCTGGACCGGGTCAAGCTCCTATTATAGCTAGGGACCTTTATAACCTCGTCAGGCGGCGTCATAACGAAGGTCTCAACGGCCAGAGCTCGTTATGATGCCCGAGGAGTCAATTGAACTACAATGGGCCCAAAAACTCTGAACGGTTCAAGAGGAGTAATCTCGGCAACAAGAAATGGTTCAAGCAGGTCGACAAGTATTTTCTGACCACTTGTAAACACCACGAAAGCCAAGTAAGTCCCAGACTATATGACCAACTTGCCGGCTCTGAAGAATACACGTCCATTATGATAAGGCTGACGAAGAAGATCGCCTTTCAAACTTTTTTTCATGGCACCTAGCAGTGGCCTCGAGCTGTAGAAGCGGCACAGCAAGGTCCTTTCCTTATGCTCGACTGCACATATAATAAGACCAACAGGTTCAACATGTCTGTACTGCATATTCGCGGGACCAACAACACCTCTGGGGCATTCGCCGTTGCGCGTGTCTTGCTTGACGACGAGAGAGAACATACCTATCCCTAGGCCCTCGAAAATTAGTCAATGCAGCTGAAAAAGGGCAAGATGCTCCTAATACTATTCTAACTGATCATTAGCTTTCGCTTATCAACCCAATTGAATATTGTGCCTGTTTTTTATCTATCGCGTATTTAAAGACGTTGCTTTGCTGGTGGCATATCAACAAGAACGTTTTGGCTGTGTGGGATCCCAGCAGCTACCTGCAACCCCTAAAAATCAACCCGTCAGAAAAACCACTTCCATGAATTCTTCGACCATTATTATATACTAGTAAAAGTCAGCGGACCCCGGAGAATACGATAGGCGTTTTTCAAACTTCAAAATGATAACTTGCATTCTGAATGCCTTGATATGGTATCTGACCACTTGGTCAACCTCTGGAAGGCACAGGCTGCTAATATTTCGACGTATAAGGATTATAGAACAGCAACTTACACCTGGCGGCCTGTTTCCGAGTGATCCTGGGAAAAACTATCTGCCCGGGTCCTCAAAGTCGTTTGAATCGAACATAGCCACATCAAAGAAGACGGGAATAAGGACCTTCTGCCGCCTCAAGACAGCTACAGCAGTCAGCAGTCGTGTGCAGCTCCGACAGCGCTTGGGCTGTCGTGCTGGAGACCCCTTTTACATGACGCCTAGTAAAAACCTAGTTGTACAAGTACATGACGTGCATCAAATCCCCTTGTTATCAAACACAGATTGCCTACTGCCAATATTCCCATCAAGACGCGCCTCATCCTGTTGAAATATGTTTCAATTCTGTCATGGCGCGCCTCTATTCGGTGGAGACGCTGATCAAACATTTAATGATGCTGTTTCAGATATCTACTATCTGATCTCTTCTTCATAGTCGATGACTACGAGAGGGTATTGAGTATTGAGGCCTGGTATCAGGATAAAAAAAAAAAACACGTTAAACAAACAAAAACTTATTATTTGTCCTTTTTGGAAGGAGGAAGCCTGGATGGAGACTTGGAAAAAGCGGCTGCCCATCACAACGGATACTAGCTCTAATAAGCGGAGTTGAAGATCCGGCACTGGGCCGTGTGCGTACGGAGTACACCGTCTAACTACATGTAAGGAGTACCTTTCCTGCAGCGAGCGCTGCGAGACCGTTTCCAAATCCGCTTATGTTATGAAAACTCGCCATGCCGTCATCCACATCCTCACATTTCTGACGTCAAATAGATCGGACAATCCCGAGAAAGCGGATAACTGGACACTGGTGCCGTTATGCTTAAAGTCTTAAAGAGCCTTTTTGTTGATCGCGTGGGTTCGATTGGCTTGGCTGAGCGTGCCTTGGCAGGGTGTCGAGGTTGGGGCTGAAGGGGGTTTCGAAGTGATTCATTCCCCTGTGGATTATTTGCGTCGTCACCACGAGCCTAGTGATATCATTATGCCCCCAGCCTTGCAGGTATGCCAAGGCAGTGTGGCCTTGTCTTACGAGGCTTGCTACTCTGAGTCTGTTCGCCGTAAAACCTCGACTTCCGTCTCTCATCCTACTCTTCGTATCTTAGGCTCGTACACAGAGAAAAAGACTTACCATGGCGTCAGGACTGACCCAGCATTACCAACCCACGATAAGCGCAGATGTCATTAAAATCATTGTGCTAGAGACGGATAAGCCTCACCCGGAAACGCAATCGAAAAAGGGCTCCTTTGGCGATATTGTTCACCACCACTTCTCAAAGGCCGGCGCTGAGCACCATCCTCCACTAGGTGTGGCAACGGACCAAGTCTTTGTTGTGGAAGAAGAGGGCGGGAGAATCCCTACTTATGATGAATTCGAAGGTTTTCACGGACTGTTGATCACGGGGAGCATGTATGATGCCCACGGCGACAATGAATGGATTCTCAAGCTACTGGATTTACTGAAAGGTGAGGGGTAGATTGTTGGATGAAGCAATTTTGGCAACTGACAATAAGCCAGAGCTGTGGACAAAGAAGCCGAATTTCATGTTCACCGGCGTGTGCTTTGGCCATCAGCTTTTAGCCCGCCTACTAGGCGCACCTGTTGAGGCATCCCCTCGCGGTGACTGGGAGCTTGGCCACTGCTCCATTGAGCTCACGCCCACCGGACAGCGCCTCTTCCGCACCACGGCCTCTCACGTCTACCTTCACCAGATGCACCAGGACCATGTCGTGCGCGTCCCCACAGCACGTTCCTCCGCCGGCTTGCTCGATGAATCCGATTCCCCCGTCGAATGTTGGGGTCGTAGCGATCACACTGAGATCCAGGGGCTGTATCTTCCCAACCGGCTATTCACCACCCAGGCCCATCTAGCGTTTGACGAAGACATGGTGAAGAGGCAAATCAGGATGAGGGAGGAGAGTGGGGGCATCCAGGACAAGGAACACGCGGATCGGGCTAAGGAGACGGCGCATCTGGAGCATGACGGACACGAGGTTGCAAAGGCGATTCTAAGACTATTCAGATATGACGATGAGGGCTGGAGTCAGCATACTTAGTCAGGCTCGGAAGACTCATGAAATGAGTCTGTTACTTGTACCTTGTTATTTGTACCTTATCCTACATGGTCACCTTTCTTGAGCAGGTTAAAAGCCTGGGCTGCGAGCTGGCGTGTTTCGGGTGAAAGATCCTCGTTATTTGATTCCTGCTCGAACCTCCGACGGCAAAAATCGAATCGTGAGTTCTCCCATCGTTGACCCTTGTACAGATTTTTGCGTCCGCGTTTCCAGGGCAGATCGTTGCCTCTCATGTCGAGTATCTCGTCTACGAGGCTGATATCCTCTTCGGTGCGGGCCTTGGGGTATTCTTTCAGGATCCGGTGTCCGGCGATGACGACCCAGATAGAAGCAACATTTATGAAAAACTCCAGCCTGACAAGCCCAGGTGCGTCGTAATGCTGGTTCCCCATGTTATTCGGATGGTCCTCCGTTGCTGTCATAACAGCTCCAGCCCCAATATCCGCAAAAGCACCCAACACACCGTCGGCGACGCCCCGCGCTATGAAGGCGCTGAAATTGAGCCACGCATTCTTCTCCGGAATCTCCCAGCCGGCGCCGCAGCCGCAAACATCGTTGCACACCTCGGCAACGGATATACTCAACATGAGGAGCTTGCTCCACAGCACCCCGGGCTCCCAGAGCCAGCTCCGCTTGAGCGGTACCGACATCCTCTCCGGGGGCGGGGGGTCAGGCCGGGCTTGGAAGCCTTTCACCAATCCCAAAAGCTTGAGCTGCTGGGCCTCATCTGTCCATGGTATGCGCTTGGCGGCGTGCAGCACGCCGTACCACAACACCCAGAGCGAACCTTCGACCGAGGGGAAACTGTCTGTGTTGGGGTCCGGCTCGGGGTATGCCTCCTCGGCACCCCACTTCTCCAACGCCTCCTCTGGACCCCAATACTGCCGCTGCGTGCGGGCCAACTTCTCTTGCAGGTAATACTGCACCCCGTGGTCCGCTGTGGTATAGGCCTCATCGATGGGCTTCGCGATGTGCTCCACTGTTTCGCCGAGGCTGAGCTGGTCGGAGAGGTACATGTCGATAAGGGTGGTATCGGCCTTGAACCACCCGCGGGCTTCAGCTAGTGCCTCGATCTTGGCACGCTCGTCTCGTGCGCTGTCGTTCATGATTTCCTCGATTCTGCGTCGGGATTCACTCTCCTGCTGCTGGCGCAGGATCTGCCGCTTTCGTCGTTTCGTCGTCATAGCGAATCAGCAGGTCGACAGTGGAAAATTCGATTGTTGGACGATGGCGGGGCCCAGGATTGCCAACGTTTGTTGCCTCATCATAACTCGGTCGTAGTCGAATGATGGGAATCGGCTATTGATGGTAGATTTGGTATTGTGGTCCGATCGTCGGTTTGCCCGAATGACTAACGACGGTGAACAACTTGCATGTGGTAAAATTGACGGGGCTTGCGGAGCTAGTATTCAAGTAGTTATTGTCCTTTTTCTTCGGGTAGGTAATCATTTGAGTTGATTTGATTTGATGGGCAAAAGGACGACGCCTAGGTTTAACTACAGACAGGTCTAGGGTAGGTAGAAGGCAATCCCCGAACTTTATCCGATATCTTATCCCAAGATACAACATTTTGAAATGTGAGAATTTCATATCAAGAAAAAGCAAAAAGTATGAGCGCAAAAAATGTCGAAAGTCATGGAGGCTACTACTAATAAACACCATAACGCTCTACCTAAAGATCTCATGGAGGTACAATTGGGCCAGGCAGACCTCTTGATGGCCATGTACTCATCGGATGATGCAGTGACTCTGGATGAAGCGTCTGGTCCATTGATGGAAATCCTCAAAGGCTGGTGTGAGAGTGATGAAACTGAAACACCTAATATGCATCATACGAGCTTGTCGCTGCTGCTCAGTATAGATGTTGAAGACGATGTATCAGAACACAGATCCTTGCAGCTCGACATCACCCTGCCTTTGGTGCATGACGAGACAGAAGTACTCAATGAGCCTCCGAAACCAAAAGTTAGGATACGACAGCCAGCGTGGATGAGTAAAGCTGAAGTAGCACGGGTTGGCGATGAATTACCTGATGAGGATCTTTTAACCATCATTGACCACGTTAAGGATAAGGTATCCCAATTTCTCTCCCAGCAACGGCAGTCCGGATCAAAAGTCGAGTCCGCTGATGAAGCTACCGTCCGCGCTTGGTTTTATTTCCCTTCCATCAGCACGCGGTCCAAAAGAGATGACCTTGTGAACCATGCTCCAAGCTACGGCCTGACCGGCTTCCTACTGGCCGGGAAACCCGGTATATTATGCCTCGAGGGCGGCTCTCAAGCTATCGATGACTACATGAAATTCATCAAGACAGAAAGCTGGGGCGACATTCCTTCCCAACATAAGAAGGTCAGTGAGAGGTATAGGGAGTCTGGGTCGGAAATCAAACGCGTATTCCCGGATATGCAAGAGATCACAGACGAGATGGAAAGGAGGGGTGAGAGGGCGAATCGAAACGATATGAGAGCCTTGGAAGCGTGGCTAAACAGGCGAGGTGTTGGCGGAGCTTTTTCCAAGGTTCTGATCTGAGATGCGCCCGTGCTGGTGACTTGATGGTGCAATTGGACGCCTAATAGCGCATAGTAGTACTCAGCTAATGATACTCTTTTTGTGCATTGCGTACTCTGTACGGTTTCTGATTGCCCCTGATGTCACGGGTGAAGGTACATTGAGATTAATCACGTCTTCTACTAGGTAGGTACTGCTAAGTTGGGCAAAGCTGCGCAACAGCTTTGAGAATGCAGTATACTGCAAGAGCAGAAGCGTAGCTGCTAGGTTTGCTCTTCTTATGACGATTTATCATTACGTGACGGCAACGAGGTGAAGCACTTGGATAGTGGGGAAATTATTACTGATAGAGAGTAGCTATTGGTCGGGCCTGCTTTAGAGCTCGTTGCCGTATCTAAGTCGGAGAGGGATGTTTCTTTTAATTGCATAGCAACACGCCTAGTTACGAGGTCAGGATGGAAGGAGCTCCTGTCTATAGCAACGGCAACAGCAGCTTAAAAAGGTGAAGTGGAGGAAGGTGAAACAGGCCCAAGAGCCCCCGGTAGAGCACCTGAAGGGACCTCGAATGGCCCCCAGATGGGAGGCCTGTCGAACCATAATCAGCCTCTCGTAGCCGAGCAAGGCAGCCTCGAGCAGAACGTATCCTCTCACATTAGCTCTCGTAGCCGACAAAGGCAGTCTCAGGCAGAACGCTTCCTCTGGTTGCAGCTTTGCGAACCCTTTGCTTACTACGAAGTACCTTAGCAACGGAATTTTGTACCAACTTACTATATCTCCTAACCGCAAGTTCGTGACTTCACACGATGTCAAACTGCAGGCATCCTTACGACGTTGGAATTTGTATTAACGCCACTTTCATATGTAATACTGAGCGACACGATAAAAGCATCCTTGACGAGGTAATAACGTTCTCGTCCGAGTCGGAAAAACAACAAATCGATCCCACCGCCAGTACTAAATTTAGGATGCCAAAGAGGTGCTAATATATTCCCCCGTGGATACCATAATATTGATAAGATGGCTACTCCTGAAGACACTTAGACCACGTAATAGCTGCCATAATCATAACAATTATTGGGATAGACGGATACTCGTCTGTTCATTGAAGTCCCTCGAGTGTTTGCACATCAAGTGCCTTCGACCAAGGTAACATAGGTGACTATTTGAATATCAGAGGGTAAATATACAATCCAACCCCTGAAGTTTAGTCCTCGCCTCCCCTAAAATGGATTAATATGTCTTGAAAACCGGCTTTCTCAATACTAAGGAGTCATTTTGCGGTAAGTAGCAGTGGTCTGCAACAAGCACACGATTAATTGACTTAAAAGTTCATGAACGAGGGATGAGCCGCGGATGATATATCCAAGTTAGGTGCTTCCCCTATGTCAATCGGACTCGTCGAGTTTGGATCGCCGATACGTTGAATCTTTCCAATGTGTAAAGGGTACGGGTGTAGCCGGATGTACGTAGACTTGTCACTTTTAGGGCCTGCGGCCCCGCCCCTCCTAATATCACCCCGCCATCCCGCAAGTGGCATGGTGGGAAACTGTGCGTACACACAGTGCATACACTGTAAGTCTTTCCTGGTCCCTGACATAGGTATTAGGAACTGTATGGTCCGACATGCGATGAACCGGTGAAACACAGCACCCAAGAGACCACTATTTCTTTCCCTTGACTCCTTGTCGGCAACGCGTCGATTTTTCTGCTGTCCGCGTGTTTCGCACGCACGCGGTCAGCATGATTGTCGCCATCTACCTCCGGAACGGCTTGTCCCTGCTGATTCCCATCGCCATCGCCTGCACCGTCTACCTGTACATGTTTCCCGTATTCAGCAGCTGCGGGTTTCCCATGGAGGGTGGCGACGCGACAGAGGCGTTTCACGAGACCAAGAAGCTACACTGGCCATGGGCCGAGGCTGGGAAGAATGCGACGCACACGAAGCTCCCACCTTTCCGACTCCTGGCCCTCGGCGATCCCCAGCTTGAGGGCGACACCTCAATTCCTATCCTCTACAATGGTTTTATGCCGCACGTGAAGAGGATCTTTCGCCGCATTACCTTCAAGACGAAGCACGAATCTCTATGGGACAGATTGCGGATGGTCTGCCACGACGTCATCGACGTCATTTTCCAAGATATTCCCGATCTCCTCGAGTCTGGTCGCAAACAGTTCGATCTGTTCGGAAACGACTTTTATATGGCGCATATATATCGGACAGTGAGCTGGTGGACGACTCCGACCCATGTAACAGTCCTGGGTGACCTTGTCGGTAGTCAGTGGATTGACGATGCCGAATTTGAACGACGAGGGAGTCGTTTTTGGAACCGCACCTTCAAGGGAGGTGAGCGGGTACCAGACGAAGTTGCTCAGTACCCCGAAAAGGTCTACAACGTCACCGGGCTGCTGGACGGTTCTATTGAAGAAGACATCTGGAGGAAGAGGATTCTCAATGTCGCTGGCAATCACGACATCGGATACGCAGGGGACCTGACTCCGGAGAGGATGGACAGATTCGAACGCGTCTTTGGCAAGGCAAACTATGAGCTGCGATTCGAACTGCCCATCAATGACCCAGACCTAAAGGCCACTTTGCACGACGAGCTTGCCAACCATAAGTCAAGACGGTTGACGCCCGAGATTCGTATTATTGTCATCAACGACATGAATCTCGACACGCCAGCAATCAGCGCTGAGTTGCAGGACTACACTTACAAGTTTATTAACGCCGTCATTGGAAGTTCGCATGCCGTCGAAGCTGAAGGCGGGTTCACACTCGTGTTGACGCATATCCCCATGTATAAGCCTGCAGGGGTGTGCACAGATGCCCCGTTCTTCGACTTCCACACTACCGCAGATGGAGGTGGCGTCAAGGAGCAATATCTTCTGAGCGCCGACGCTAGTAAGGGGTTTTGGGAAGGTGTACTTGGTCTAAGCAAAAATCCTAGCGCAGCAAACAATGGTCAAGGTCGTCCTGGGCTGATTCTGAACGGCCACGATCACGCAGGCTGTGATACCTACCACTATGTCAACCAGACTAATGGAACCTCACACTTAGATCGATCTTTTGAAGTCGCTCGTTGGGAAGACGCTGTAGCTCGTGATCTTCCTAGCATGCCGATGATGCCCGGTCGCCGCGAGATTACCGTCCGTAGTATGATGGGCGATTTTGGCGGCAACGCTGGACTGTTCAGTATGTGGTTCGATTACGATACCTGGAAATGGAAGTACGAGTACGCCGAATGCCCCCTCGGTACCCAGCACTTTTGGTGGTTTGTGCATATATTTGATCTGGGCATCCTCGTAGCATTGACGTGTTTCGGTATGGTCGCTGTACTTGAGGGTCGTGGCGTTGACGTCGACAAGCACACTTTGGCAGCGTTGGTATGGTTACGGGAGCGTGGCGAAAATGTTGCAGCGAAGGAGAAGTCGGAAGAGAAGGAGGCGGAGAAAATCAATGGTGATGACAAGGGGAAAACATGACTGGAAGCTTGGAAATGATAGGATGTTTGGATTGATATCATATTTATGGAATATAATTGTCGAATGTGGTTGCAGTAAGTAATCCCTTCTTCAGTTTTAACCATCAATGACTGAGCACGGCTTGATTATTGAATCTTGTGTCTAGAATACTCCGTACATTGATACCGCCATCAACAAGCAAGTCTGCCCCAGTACGGCGTAATGAATACGGAGTATGCAACTTCCAACCTCGCGAGCTAGATTACGGTCTCTGTCACATTTGGCGGTGTTCTTGCAGACCATGACCGTCGTTCAGGATAGTGTCCATGTTGCCGGAGCTTGATGGTGTTGACCCTGATGCCGTACTTTGGCCACTAAGCCGCAAGAGAGCTCTTGACAGACAGCAGGGTGGCCTTTGAGGAGTTGTAGCGAACCTAGGGTGGGGGAAATGTATATGTAAGATGTGGGCGGGGATGCTCGAGGACGATGCTACCGCGGACCGCATTCTTCACCATGGACCTGGCCGCGGCTAGGGCGCAGAGAAAAGCCCCAGAGGTGTTGACTTCGAGCATGCCCCTCCAGTCTTACGGCAAAAGATCCAGCGCGTGAACGGCGTTTGCGATGCCGCAGAAGCGTCTGTGGCCAGTAGTAGGTAACATGTATTAGTCTTCGGTTATTTCAAAAGGAAATTCGAATAAGCCAGCCTTGCGCATATGAGCATGCGAGCAAACCTGACATTGCGCAGGCTATGTCATCAGACTTGCAAGGTAAGGAGGTTTTGCCCGCTGGAGGCTGGTCAAGTGGCTATACATCCATGATTATTCTATCGTCACGCGTCGGGTCAAAGTAAGAGGCAAAATGGGAAGATATTGAAAGAGAAGCAGGAAGATTGGCTAAGAGAGACGGTGGACGTCTATGTCTACGAGTGTTATGTTCGCATACTTGTAGGTGAAACCGTGAAAACACGCGTATTGACAAGCACGCACATTTGGTACCCCCCTTGTGGCGTGAAGAGTTAATGAAATGGGGCTTCGAATCCGGATCGCATTCCGACCATCCCTGCATGATGGTCCCTCCAATGAGTCGATGCATCAAAAACTAAATTCGTTCCAGGACTGGACTGTGGAAGGTCATCTGGCCATGGTGAAAAAAGGAAATATCTCCAAGTGTATCCTCGGCATCACCTCGCCTGGCACCAACCTCGTACCGGACAACGTTGGATATTATTATTACTTCTTGAGGATAGCAATATTTTAATATTTCCTCTATAACGACGCGATGAGAGCTAGATTAGATTGTTACGATATACTTTCTTTTCTGCTTTATCCCACAATTTATACTATTTTAACGCCTTTTGCATATTAGGAAGTAATAGATCGGAAGGATAGTCATTAAATTCTACCTCTTAGTATCTTTTTCATCTTTTCTAAACTAAACTTACAATATACAATGCGATAGGGTATCAGGAATAGTAGTTTTTGTTCAAAAAATTAGCAGATCCTCGCAAGTATTAGCTTTGCAAACCCTTTTCTTATTGCTAGCGACGTGTCGTCCGGATTGACTTCGCTTTCAATAAACTGACTGACGGTGCCCTAGCCCTCTTCACTTCGGGACTTCCCTCCTGAGTCGCCTTGATCCCCTTCGTACGAGGGCCACTCTCACAGTCTTCGGACTTTCGTCTGCACCGAAAGCCTTCTTCCTCCCTCTGCGCGAGTCAGCAGCGTGCTCTGCTCGCTTGATCTTGAGGCTTTCTAACAATGGCAGGAAAGCAATGATATCACATTTATTATCGTCAACCAAGACGAATTTGTATCTGCCCTTAAGGATGGCTGTCCCTGGCGCTGCGAATTCAGTAGACAGCGCTAAACCATGACGTCTAAATAAGACACGAGTACCGCTGTCGGGGTTATTAATAATCGTATTGATGCAAAGTCTCCAACCTAGAACATGTACATTTCTTCTTCGCCATGACAGCACGCTCTAGCAATACAATCGCAACTCGGGCCTTGTCGGTTTTCAAATACAAGCCGGTGCTTGAACGCTCCTACTAGTCGTGATGGGCCATCCTACATGGGTGTGTATGATGCAGCAAGCTCAACCCAGCACCTGATTGGATAGTCAAGATAGTTATCGATGAATAAACGATATATTGTCCCTTAGGCATGTTTGGATAATAATATGGAATCTACCATGTGACCCTTAATTGAGAATTCCTACTCGATGATAGGCTGCTCACAATCTCACCAAACTCTCAGTTTTGAACGTCGCTGTGAAGCTAAAACGAATGTAATGCATAACAAGAATGTTCATCTGAAGAAATTGTCATTTCCTGTAGCTCACCTATGCACAATCAGTACTAAATTACTAAGCCTTAGATACTGGCTGAAGCTCGCTCCTGAAACTTGGAAGCACCTTCCCCTTTCACACTTTCCGCTCCATGCCACTCAAGGTCTCGCGAATTTTGTATTTGCCTGCTAAAACTCTTCAAGCCGAATATGCCTATCCCTCGCCGTAGCACACCCCATCCTCGTTTGGGGCGCGTCAAGACCCAGCAGCCCAAGACAGTGAGTGGTTTCTCCTTTGCTCGGCTTCTGATTGTTCAAGCTTTCTAACAGTATGATAGCCACAACGGCGCCAGCAGGCCAAGCGCCAGAAAAGAACTAGGCCCAGAGACATATACTCTATTCCATCCAGTGACAGCGACAACGAGCACAACAATGACAATGGCTCTTTTATGAATGAGTCTCCAGATCCCCCGACACCAGAAGATGAGCGCGCGAGCGAGCGATCCCTTGCTCGGATCCGGGCTGAGAAGGCTGAGAAGGCTGAGAAGGCTGAAAAGGCCAAGCTGAAGAAGCGTGAGGAGGAAGAAGCTGTCAGTATCCCATCAGGGCATCAACCTTGTCGCATGCAATCGCTAATCGAATAAACCTTTAGCGGAACAACATTCCTGTTCCCTCTCAGCGAGCAGCTTTGTTCCCCCCATGCGAGGGCTGTCTGCGTTCCTTGGCTTCCGGCAAAGGAGACCTGTCCTCTTGCCATGAGTCCGGCACCCGTTCCAAGCGCTGCGTTTGTTGCCGTGCACAGAATCATCAGTGCCAGCCTTGGTGTGTATTGCCTTATCCCGTCAAGCTCCATTCATTATTCTCTTCTCACTTTTCCGGTTTCCCACGCAATAAGCGCAAAGCCAAAAGGCCCAATCTTTTCAAAAAACACAATATTAGGCTTCAGCCTCGCAACACAATCGAGCCATATGTACCCTGTCACAACCCGTCGGACGAATACAATAGAGCTTCGTTCATACTAATTAACTGCACAGTCCCGACCACGTTGCGCTGCTTGCTCGCCATGTCTCCTCTCAGCTTGCTGATAGAGTTAGCCTTGATGTATGTTGATAATGTACCTTTATTGCTTCTAAATCGCTCACAAATATTTGACAGGAATTGAAGGATCAGACAAGAGCTTTGCGCGTCTTGCTTGATCTCGATGCTGGAGAATTTGAAGCGAAGCCTGCCCCCGCTACCAATTCTGAAGCTGTTTTTGAGGATCTTTCCGTCGAGCAGAAAAAAGCTTTGTTTGTATCGATGATGACGGAGCTTGCTGATAAGGTATTTGAGGAGGATTGGGGAAAACATGCTTTCAACATGCTGCAGAACCTTCAGTATGGCATTCTCGATTTTTATCATAGGTGAAAGGGTACCATCTTCAACGACGTATCATGTCGATTACCAGTAAATCCAATTCATAGAATTTAATGAGTAGACTTTCACATATATATTTCGCCGCCTTTGTGAACATCCTTATATTGCTTGTTGAGCAGAGTGCGACGTGTTGTCGCACTCACAAACAAATCAAGTTCTGGACCAGCAGCGCACGCCCCAATTTGAACAAAATGCCTTGATATACAAGGGCATCTGGATTGGGCATCAATACAAGTTTATCGATCAAGACAAAATCTCAACATCTTACCTGACTTTCATACTTGGAAATCGTTGCTGTTTCATTCAAGAGACTAGCCAAACCCTTTTACGCTCAACGACGTTCAACTACACTAGGGCTCTATATCCTTAAAGACTATAAAATCCAGCACTCCAGTTTTCAAGCTTAACTCGGTAACGGGAGCGACTGTTGGAACTACTGGCGGCTCCAAGACAGGTGTCCCTCTCGAGACCGACAGACCGATGCAGCCACGACATTCGACCGAATATGTCTGTATGGGCAAACCCCTCAAAGATGGCACTAAAAGAGGGACGTTTGCCGCCAAATGAGACTCTAACTCGGTTGTTTTTGATGTGGGAGGGCATGCGTTGGGCATCGTGGTTAGTGGCACTGATGGTATCTTAGACGGCTTACTGATCCTTACCACCAAAGGGTACTGCTAGTATATATCTTCTATTATTTAAGAAAGGATAAACCACACTATCAAAAGACTGTTGCCAACCTCTATAGTATTGACTTGAATGCAATAAAAGCAAAGATTGGCCGGCGCTGCAGGGGGAGTCCCGCGGCGGGGGTGCTGCACAGCTTGGATGTCATTCCACGAACTCATCCCGGCGTTGGTTGACTGTATGCGCGCGCTGCCCCCGGCGCAACGATATACTGTCAACGCTTTGTGATACCAGGTTCGCAACTCGCTCAATCGACTTGAGGGAAGTTTGGACGTCGCACAACGGTGCTAGCCGCAGCGCCCCGACTCCTCTCTCTCTCTGTTACGCAGGTCCGTCGCGTTATCGAGCAGACCATGCATCTCTACGCCCAAATCTTCCTATCATCAACAATGACCTCTGCGCCAAGTTGTTGAGGCTGGAAGTTGACTAGATGAACACTCGACTCAACCATGCACACGACGACTAACGACCGAGGCTGCTGGTTCTCCAACAGGAATCCCGCCCACAGGGAGTACGGCAAGATCAACCTACGTAATAACATGGGAACTGGAGCGGGAACGGATAGCGGGCGTGCATTCTGCAGCGGCACACACTGGGAGATGAGATGAGCGGGAATTGGATTGATGCGAGTCGAGGCGGAGGATTCTGTAGGATCTCTCCTTACTTACACTCCGTAACCTCTCTTTTTGAGATATTCTAATATAAAGCAATTATCATATAAGAATATAAAAGCCTAAGATTCTTTTGTATGGAATGGGATTTATATGACAAGAGACTTCTGCCTAGGCACTATATTATAGGATTTGTTTCCATTTATATTCCAAGATATATGTTACTTTATTTCCTATCATATATCTTACTTTGTATTTCAAGATATAAGTTATTTTGTATCCTATTATTATCTTAATTCATGTTCCAAAGATAAATCTCATTTCGTATTCTATTATACATCTTACTTTATATTACAATATCATAGTATCCTCGGACATCGACGCAGATGCAGATGGGCCATCGACTATGGCATTCACGTCTTACCGGGCCTTGTATAGAAACATTGACAACATCATGGTAGATACCCTTATTATCTAAGGTACTCGCTGGCCTAACTTTAACGAAAGAATGAACATGCAGCCATACATGCACCAGCTCGCAGTTCGGGTCACACCACACGCACGCATGCTTCCGCTGACGCATCGTGGACCGAACCAGACACACGAGGGTGAGTTTGCATGGCAGAGTCTGCTCTTCGTGCGGTATTGCTGACTGACGATTCCAAATTTCCCACCTATGCCATCAGGGCGGCCGCTTTCTGTTACCTGACCATCTCGTCATCCAGCCGATTGCGCTGAACAGGGCGAGGAACACTTGCAAGGATAAGTGCGTCCTGGTCCTCCCGGACAGGACTGTGGTGAATCCTTACAAGGGTGAATGTTTTAAGATTTAATATCGATTGATATCAACTTATCATGAGAAGTTACCTCCTTTGACGTGCTGACGAAATAAATTGACGAGCAGGACTAGGCATCCATCTCGGCTGTCAAAGGGACCTGTAAAGAGAGTAAGTGATGCTGGCGCTCGCGTTCCATGGCCGCTGTACTAGCCCACGGCGCCGTCTTAACCGTGGACCTGCATTAGGGACGATCACGACTACAGCCTAGTGAGCAAACGCACATCATAGTTTCTTACACACCCATGTCCTATTATTCGGGAGTTATAACTTTATCGCTTTTAACCTCTGGAAACTTTTTTTGATGTGGGCGTGCTCTATTTCCACTGCTTATTATCTTGCCGAGGGGACTTGCTCAGCTAAGATGGGCCAAGAATCGATAAGCCTATAAGGTCCCGCAGGTTAGGCGGAGAGATGATGCATGGCCTCGGGAACGGTCCGAGAATCTACTAACTAGTAAGACCCTTTGGCACTTTTTTTTCTTAATAATTGCATAACGGCCCAGCTACGAAGTAATACTTACATTGTACTCCGTACGCCGCACGAAGCGCGGCAATCGGAGGGTGGTTTCCGTGGGAAGAGAGGTCAACATGGCCCGTGCCGTGTGCATTGCATTCTGGGGTACGGCAGTACAATAAAGGCCCACGCGTGTTATCATGGTTCGCGGGCCCTCCTTCCACTCCCTCCAACGGCGCAAAGGAGCAGCTCGCCACTTGGGTCGAAGTGGACAAAGAGGGGGACCCAAGGTAGTGGTGGTGGTGGTGTTGCAGTGCGTGTTGCAGCGGTGGAGATTGTGCGGAGGGAAGACGGGGTTAAGAATTAGAGAGAAAGTCTTGGATTATTAATGTGCGCGATCCGATTTCGTGAAGGAAGAGCCCTTGAGCCGTATTATGTACTTGTAGTATTAGAAGGCGTCGTCATCACTTGACAATGACTCGAAAAAACAAAAAATCCTTCTTTTGGTCGAAATAATGTTGGGCATGAATATCCCTGGGCTTTTTCATCGGAAAACCTACGTTTGGGCATGTTTTAAAATCACCTTCCAATGGACTTATTAAGCTATTTTTTCTCATCCTTTTTTCCTTCAAATCATGGCGATCTAGCCTGCCTGTCAAGATCTTCCAACAAGTTCGGTTCGGTTCGATAAGATTTGATACAAAGGTGCACGCAGACCAAGTACGGAGCACCTAACATTACCCCTACAAGTGCGGTACGGGCACCCAGCACACACACACAACGTACAACCACAGCGCGCTGCACACGCGGCACTAGAGACTCTGGAGCCGCAGGCCATTACAGGCATGCCAAGGGCAGGTGGTCAGTGCAAGTGACGTGTGCCAGGCCTTTTTTTTCCACCCACCTCACTGCTGCTGGAGAATACGACTCGTAATCCGGGCAATTAATTGATCGAGGCCCTCTTTCCTGTCTTCTGTCCTCAGTCCTCCATGCTCCGTGTGTATTATCGATATACTCTACTTGCCCGCCAACCCTGCAAAATAAAATGGATAATATCAATAAATGTCGCCAAATCGACTTACCACCATCACCACATTACCCAACCACCACCATTCCCACCAAGTAGGCAGGCATCTCTCAAAGGTTGGGTTGCATTCTGGACCTCACCTCCCCCGACATCGTCTTCTTTGTCCTTTACCGCCATCTCGGCCTCGACTCCCTCCCTGCCCAGGGACCTGACTCATCGTACAAGTAGGCACGAGGTCATGTGGTCACCTCAGCTGGTTATTCTAGATTACTTTATCCATCCATCATCCATAACTGCGTCTCAGCTTAAAATCAACCAGTCCACTTTCGAGCTGGGGGGGGGGGGGGGGG